>JZKD02S2386364.1:290262-329985 GCA_000966675.3 Picea glauca
GCTCATAGCAAGAAACCATAATTCTGTAATAAACCATATGCTTTTAATGAAATTTTAAGACAAAATAGTAACGATAGTTGCAAGTTTTCATGCATTCAGTCATGAAAATGAAGCATGAATAGATGATAGGTGAAATGTGACGATTTACAACTGTCATTTAGAGAAATGCTTATGAAGATTAATAAACTTTCATAGACCCTGTGTAGGCAGCTTATAAAAATAATAATCACATAATTACTGCCAACAATGGCAACATGCTGGAAGAAGCAGTTATCTCTGTCATATGAACGAGTTCAAGTTAGAATAATCAGAAAAAAATTTGAATCAAAAACAACTGAAAAGTTGTTTGATCATCTCAAATAATTATAATGCATTCCAGTTTCAGACAACTGTTACTTTTAAAGAAACGAAAACGACAATCTTAGCAAAAGAGAGACACGATGTTAAAGTTAAAATCTTCAATATTGTTGACAGGGCTGCTGCTGCCAGCAGGCGTCCATAGCCTCGACAGGGATGTTAATCAACCCACTCTGATATCTGTATCCTGTCAAGAAATTCCAGATCAGAACGAAGGACGTTTAAGGTCAAAACAGAATCCATATCTGAGAATTTTCTTTTACCTAACATTGCTTCGCTGCCAGCGGGCCTGTTCAGTACCCCGACAAAGTTATCTTGGAATCATGCATGCATTTAACCGCTTCTAGCAGACCTGTTCAGTGTCCCGGTAGGTTTACAAGCACTCCCCACAGATCTCTGAAAATTTATATTAGTTTTTAAAGATATTCAATAGAGCGGGGTGATGCTGAAAATTCTAGTTTTTTAACACATCTTAATATGTCACAGACCTCAAAATATTTTTTTTAGCTGTCCTTCATCAAGATCTAGAAATAGTTTATTATTAAAACTGACTTTTAAGAACAAGGAGACATCATTGAGTTGTTCTATTAAAGAACAGGGCTAGCATAAAAAGGATTTTTATAGATGGTCGTGAATACCTTCAATTGCATATTGAAACCAAAAAAACGCTTTTCAAACAATAGGGCTGCAATTTCAGAGAAATACAACAATTGATGTTCTAACAACTTTCAGCAGTCATTTTCGAGCGGAAATTTTTTCGTTTTCCTTGTATGAGCTAGCCCGTGGTGCAGGCATATGTGTTTCAAAATAAAGATCGATAAGCAGAAATGAGAACCAAAACAAACAAGAAAAGAAAAACAAACAGCAAATAAAACAAAACAAAAAATATTTACAAAGGGTGTATGGGAGCGTCATTAGGCAAAGTACTTTTTTAGAGCTTGGCCATTCGTCGGGAAGGTGTCTGGATGTCCCTCTAAATTCTGTAAGTGAAAGGAACTGGGACCTAGTTTCTCAGTAATTAAAAATGGCCCCAACCACAAGTTTTGAAACTTAGTATGCTCTCCTTTTCCTTCATGAGGTTTGTCCCATTTTAGGACAAGGTCACCTACCTCAAAATTTCTGTCAGAGGCAGAATTGGAATCAAACCAGTTTTTGACAATGAGTTGATGTTGATCCAATTTTTGTTTTGCTTGAGCCCTCACTTCCTCTAACTTTAACAAAGCGTTAATTCGACTCTCCAAGGGGGGACAATATTCTTCCTGTACCTTCTGCGATAACTGCAGAGATGGAAGAAGGACATGCAGTGGAAGAATCGCTTCCCTGCCATAAATGAGAAATAAAGGTGAGTTACCCACAACATTTTTAGGAGTTACTCTATTGGCCCAGATTGCATTTAACAGTGCGTTATGCCAATTTTTATGATTTTCGGAGACCGTTCTCTTGATAATTTTGATCATATTTTTATTAGTTGATTATGCCAAACCATTGCCTTGGGGGTAATAGCTGGCAGAGTACTTTAATTTAATTCCTTTTTCTAAAGCAAAATCACTCATTTCAAGAGATGAGAAATAAGAAGTATTGTCAAATACCAAGCATTCAGGGATACCAAAATGAGTGATAATATTTGAATTCAAGAAGGATATTACCTGCCTGGTATTTACAGCTTTTAATGGGGCAACCTTAGACCACCTGGTGAAATAATATGTGGTTGTTATGATGTATTTATTCTGCTGCGAGGATGCCAGATTGATTGGGCCTATAATATCCAAGACCCACTGCTAAAAAGGGGAGTCTACCAAAACTGGTTGCAAAGCAAATACTGGTTTATGTATCCATCCAGATGCCTTTTGAAAAATGACACACTTGCGGCATAAGGCATGAGCGTCTTTAAAAAGGGTAGGCCAGTAATAACCTGCTCTTAATACTTTATGGGTGGTGGTGTCTCCATCGAAATGCCCACCATCTTCCCCTACATGTAACTCCAATATGACTTTTTCTGCTTCATCTTTTTCAAGACAGCACATTAGTATTCCATCAAAATTTTGGCGAAACAAAATACCATTAATGAGCTGAAAAAGAAGCAGATTTTAATCTTAGTGCTCTCCCTTTTTTGGGATCAAGGTGATGGGGAGCTGATCCGTGTATAAGACAAAATTTGATGTCGTCGTACCAGGAACTAACAAGGTTTTGTGCACAACAGATTTGATTTTGATAGTGCTCATCTGGATTTGACATATTAGTTTCATTTTGTTGTCCTATAGCTGAATCGGCGACCAACTTGCATAAACCTTGGCCTCTTACAATTTGTGCTGGGGTGATTTCTATGTCATATTCTTGTAAGGATGTGACCCAGTTTGCCCTTTTTTCACCTAGTTCTTTCTGTACTAACAAATTTCTAACAGCCGAGTAAGGGACAATGATTTTCATCCTAGATTTCAACAGATAAGATCGGAAGTGTTTTACTTCTTTAAAAACAACATAAGCTTGTTGATCTACTGTCGGGTAATTAAGTTATACCCCCTTGAAGGTTGAGCTCATAAAGGCAATTGAGACGTCGTTGTTTTCAGCGTTCTTTTGAGTTAGGAAAGCAACGTAAGATCGATCAAAGGCAAACTTGTAGAGGGTGAAGTCTCGTGAAAAATCAGGGCTCATTAGAGAAGGAGCGTCTATTGTGGCCTTTTTTATTGAATCAAAAGCCTGACTTTCTAAAGGTTCCCAATGGTACTGTACATCCTTTTTTATTAAGTTTTGTAATGGTCTTACCATTTCTGAAAAGCTGGGGATGAATCTCCTAACAAAGTTTATCTTTCCTAAGAAAGATTGCATGGTCTTTTTTGATGAGGGAGGGGGGATTTTTGAAATGACTTGAGTCCTTTAAGGGTCGATAATCATCCCTTCATTCTATACAATGAATCCGAGGATCTTACCTTGTTCTACTGCGAAGACACATTTTTTAGGATTTAAAGAAATGCCATACTTACGACATCGTTGTAGAATAGATCTTAAATTAGCTAGATGATCTTCTTTATTTTTTTAGAATATAGTGACGTCATCTAGGTAAACTACTACAGATTGATTAATTAAGCCGTGGAAAGAGTATTCCATCTCTCTCTGAAAAGTGGCACCGATGTTTATGAGTCCAAAGGGCATCTTTCTATAAGCATAGGTGCCCCATGGGGTACGGAAAGTAGTTTGAGATGGTCTGAGGGAGACATAAGGACTTGGTTATACCTAGAAAAACCATCCAACAAGGATAATCTTTCCGAGCCAGATACTTGTTGAAGGATCTGCTCCATGGGAGGGACAGGGTAGTTGTCTTTATCATACGCTCGATTAAGATTTTGGAAATCGACACATAGTTGGATTTCACCACTCTTCTTTCTAATGGGGACAAGATTAGAAACCCATTGTGTGTGCCTTACCGGGAAGATTATTTTAGCGTTCAGGAGTTTGTTTAATTCCTTCTTGACTGTTGGTTCGAGTTTTGGGTGCATCTTACTTAACTTTTGTTGAAAAGGTTGGGTCTGAGGTTTCATGGGAATAATGTGTTGTATGATGTTAGAATCAAAGGTTTTTAGGTCGTCGTATGTCCAGGAAAAAACATCTTTGAATTCCTTAAACAACTTAATAAATGCTACCTTTTCTTGCTCAGAACACCCCAACCCTAAATTGATGCACTATGGGTTATCTTTAACTCCCAAATTTACTTTTTCATGTGTCAAAGAGGAACTATTCATTTTACAATTCACTCATTTTCTGAACTTATCGTGAAGATCATAAAATTTTTCTAACCTAACCCTAGATTTCCAGATAGAGTTTACCATGTTTGATGCAGATTCTGGGGATCTCGGATCTGGTATTACCGTAAATTCGTGAAGATTTTTGTCATGTGTACCTTCGTCGATAACTACTCCTTGGAAAGTTTCTTCCATATGAAGAAAACTTATGATCTGTTGATCGTCATCGAAGACTCTCCAATTCATGATGTTGTCTGGGATGGACGGTCTGAACAACAGTTTGATGGAAAATGCATTCAGAGATAGGCCTTCTGCAGGAAAAAGTTTTGAAGCAATGTTAGCTAACAAATCAGCTTCAAAATTATTCAATCTAGGAATAGAATTTATGTTAAATGCGGAAAACTTGTTCATCAAATTCCATACCTCAGTCTGATAGATTTTTAGGTGCAGAGATAAACAATGGATAAATTTTTTTACCTGTCTAACCACTATTTCTGAATCACCAAAAAAATCAAATTTTGAATGTTTAAATCTAGTGCTTTTCTGAGACCTTGCAGGAGTGCCTCATATTCGATCGTGTTGTTTGTACATTCAAATTCTAACCGGCAAGCAATCAAAGTCTTGTTACCTGCTGGATCGATGAGCACGCACCCTGCACCAGCTCCTTAGATTTTGACCGATCGAAGTAAAGAGACCATATTTGATTTTCGTCAGATGCATGTGACCACTGAGAGAAGGCTGTTGACTGTGTGCATGTCATAATTTCAGATTGTTGTTCCAAGTCAGTGATGGTAGAAGTTTCGGCCATGAAATTTCCGAAAAAAAGTGTCCATCCTTTGTATTTCAGGAAAATTGGCAGAAGCAGTGAATGGTTCATTTGGATCATTTAAATCAGTTATCGTGAATTTAAGATAACGTTCAATATTTACCTTGATTCTATTAGGCTTTCCATTCTCGGGAAGCCACAAGTGAGACCAATCTATTGCAAAATAGCCATGTAATTGTTCTGACCAGTCTCTACTTAAAAACAAACCATATACTTCTGGGATATCTACAACAATGATATCAATCACTTGATGGACTTTAGGATTAGATGACAATCTTATAAGCACATTTTTTAATTCTCCTATCACTTTAACACTAGTTCGATCAAGCTAGATAATTTTCAAGCTGGACGGTTGAACTTTGGCATTAATCTTTTGACAGACAGACCAAGGCATTACATTATATGACACACCTGAATCTACCATACAGTTATGTACATTCCTATTGAAAATTTCAAAAGTCAACAAAAATGGAAGGACATTTCTGCGAGTATTAATAGTAGAAGTTTGTTGTTTTTTAATCGCAGCCTCTGAAACTAGTTTATCTACATTTGTTACACTATTTACAGGAAGGTCTCTTTTATCATGAGGCTTGGATGTAGTTTTGGCGGAGACCTTCAGAGGAATTTTGGGGTTGTTTTGAACACCTTTGTTGCTGTTCAGATTTCTATTTTTGTTGTTCTCTGCAATATTCTGTAGCATCTTTTGCAAAAGAAAAGGGAATTTTAATAATTCATAAACATAAATCTTAGCCCTAAGATTTTTTAGATCTTCAATCAAATATTAATCTAAACTTGGTTTGCTGAATTCTGTTTAGTCTCAATTGATTAAGACTGTTTTGGAGGCACAATAGTCACAATTTCAGAAGAAGGCTTATTTGTTGTCTTTCTCCTGGTATTGTAAGGATGCACTGTTTTGAAATTATCTTGAAAACTGCTATCCGAAAAATGTCCAAAAATGTTCGGAGAGGATTCATCTTCTTATATTGTCTCTTGTTCAGCTACTTCTTCAGGAATCTCGGGAGGAATCAAATTATCATGTGCTTCTAGGATCGTTTGAATAGAAAATTGTAGGGTTTTTAGATTTAGGCATTCAGAGTTTGAGTTAGATCAGTTTGTGGGAAAAGGCTTCCTAAAAGGGGGTTTGTAAGGCCCTTTTCTCGAAGAAGCTTCTTCATTCGACCTTTTCAAATATATAACTTGATTGGATAACTTCTGAACGACTTTCTGTAAGTTTTCTAGATCTGAACTCTCGGGTTGAGCTTTATTTTGGGGAGGTCTAGGAAGGATTTCGATTTTCTTCTTGGATGATGAACTGGTCTCTATCTTGTTGCTGGTATTGTCTTTTAAGTTGAGAATATATTTCTTGATTTGACTCGCCTCTTTGAACGCTTCTAACAATGTGGCTTTCTTGGACCTCTTTACCCAAATGGCTATGTTTTGATGTAAGGATTTTGTGTAGTATGCCACAATAAGATTTTCGGCAAGCATCGAATCCGTGGGGATTCGGTTCTTTAGTGTCAAGAACCTTTGATTGAAGTCTTTTTTCTTTTTTGGGGGGTTCATTTTTAAACTAGAAAGCTCCATGACTAGAAATTCAGGAGACTTGCCGTCTCCAAACTTTTCAAGGAAACAGGACTCGAATTTATCCCATGACACGATGGTGTGGAGCTATTGGGAAAAGTACCAAGTAGAGGCATTGCCTTCAAAGGTGTAGGGAAACAATCTGCACACTACGTCTTTGTGCTCAACACTACGGATCCTAATGGCTAGCATAAACTTTTTTATGTGATCTTTAGCGATCTGTTTGGAGTCTGGATCAAATTTAGGGAGCCATTTCTCTGGGTGTTTAGGTAAAGGATGTTGGGGCCTAGGTATGGCCCTTGCAGCTTGGTCGAGTCAGGGTCTGGCAGGATTGTTTGAATTGGCCATAGGTGTGGGTGGTGTCGAAGGCTGAGATGAGGAACTGCCTTTGTCCGAGGACTCTTCTCCAGAAGAAGAAGGAGATGAAGGGGGTGGTGATGGTGGAATACCAAATCCTTCTGCTGCAGGAGTGAGGATATGATTTGGATCCGTAGGGTTTAAGGTAAGGTCAATACCTTCAAGATTCTCTTTGATATCAGAGAAGTCTAATGGTTGGTTCAAAGGTCGACTTGGTTGTCTGATACGGGCTAAGGCACTGTGCGTTCTTATGAGGGATTCATGAACAATCTCTTGTATGTCGGCACCTGGGGGTTTGGAGTTACTCGTTCAACTATGATCCGTAGATCGTCGTTTGATTTGGTTGTTGTTTGAGGGACAATGTTGTTGTCTGAACGACTTCTAGTTACTATAGGTGAGAGGGTAGGTGGGGGAGGAGTCTTGCATCCTCCTCGTGCCATTAATAGTTTTCAGGCCCTCCTTCTAGCACTATTTGTTGATGGACGAAATTGACCACTTGTCAACTAGAGGAGTGAATCCAGTCCGGGGTTGTCTAATTAACCCAAGCCATTTGGATTAATTCACTCCTATGGGTTTTGCGATTCCATTGGCCAATCTAAGTCCTAAAGAAAGCGAAAAAATAACTGAAGGAAAAACAATAACCTAATAAATAACAGTCACTAAAATGTATAAGTGCATTTAAATATGTATATGTACAATTTATTTAACTGAAATTATAATCAATCACTTTATATACAATCTGTACAAAACACGAGTTTTAATCTAAACTTGCAAAAATCAAATGTAGATTGATTACTTTAGCAATAACAATAAGGAAAATGAAAATACTACCTAATCCTTTTTTGGTTTATTTTCTTAAATGTACGCACTCGTGAAATCAAACATTAAACTATCTAATTGAACAGAAAATAATAGATAGTAGAAAATGTTTTATATAGAGAAAACTTCTATATTCAGCAAACTAGCGAAATCAAATAACAGGCTAACCTGTTATTGCATCCAATGTCTGTTCGATATTGAATATCCAGCCACCTTTATTTGATGAAGTAAACCTGCTACAGATCTTGAGATTGCCCCTAATAAATGAGGAACGATAATGATGGAGATTGAATTATAATAATAGAACATATCATAGATGCAGTCACAATAATCTTATAATTGCAAGTAACTACGATGAAATAATTCTTCCTGTAAGAACTTGCATGTAAACATTCAACTGAAATTAAAGATAAATCTCCTAATTTAAATTGAATAAAGGATCAATGTGTGTTATATCTGAGACACGAGATATGGGAAGTATGTGAAAAGGATTATCTCAAATAACAATAAATCATGCAAACAAAAGGCTATCATCATCTATCATCATATTGAGATAAGCAGAACTTAAATTAAAACATGATACAGAAAGCTAAAGTTGTAATGTATTCTGTGTCATTCAAGTCAGTATATAAATATCCATACTCTCGCCCCAAGCCAAGATGATCAAATGTTTACAAAATGATATGTTTATATAGGTTTTAGGAAATATCACTGTTTCCTATTGATAATATGAAATTGGTTTCAAAAAATAATGGGGGATGCAACCACCCTTATTTCACTAGATATCAAAACACTATTAACAGTCTAATTCTGTTTACTCAAAATACAAAATTGATATGGTTGGGAGACCTCAAAAAGTGTCTCATATCATCTTTGAAATCATGGGCTCCTTATTTATCCTGAAAAAAATGAAAATAAGAAGATCTCATATATGTTTTCAATTATCAAATCAAACAATTCAAATTTTCTTAACTGGCTACAGAATCTTGTGATTTTGTAGCTAGTTATAATAGAAAATGCAATCATATTTTATTAAATAAAAAAATAGACTAATCTTAATAAGAAAAATAGTTTATTCAATCAAATCGAATATCCTAACTTAAGAGTGACACAATCATGCTAAAAATTAAAAATATCATACCTCAAATCATGAAATCAAAACGTATCAAGAAATTTTGGAATTAACGATAGTTGTTGTTGCCTCTACGTTTTTGAAAATGACACGACCTATAGTTTTCAAGCRTTTCTCCTTCCCTTGGATAATGGATTCAATTCTGTTGTTTTCATTTTTTAACATATCAACTTGGTCTCTTAAMGACTTGAGTCATGACTGTAGCAGTGGAACATCGGTATAGTACTTGTCGATCCACGATCGACACACATCACATTATGACTGTAAGGAATTTTCATTAGAACAAACAACATTATGGGTCGGAGAATCCTCCATGCGAATGGTAGATTTATCACAGAGCTGGATACTAGGAAATTCTAGGTTGTCCTTTAGACAAGGAGGCAAATTGTTAACATAGTCATAGGGTCGGTTAGGGTATAACCCGAATGACACGGGGTCCTCTTCAACAAGGAATTTGTCAATTTCTGAGTCTGATCTTTCACTCACTTCAATCATACTGGTTGTGTCTGCACAGGGTTTCGTTTTATTTCGAACATTTCGATAAATCAACCGACCAACTCTTTTGTTCTTGAAATTGACATCAACACTTCCTTTTAGCTTCTTTCCCGTAGGTTTCTTAACAGTTTTAGTGAAATCCTTTGGATGTGTAATTGGTCGACTGTCCTGTTGAATGACATTAGGGTATCTCGAGGGTTCGTTGTTAAGGGAAAAATCACAAGCGCCTGGAAAGGTGGGGAAGAGGCCGTAGGGTTCACAAGGGTTTCCACAATGACAGACTTATCTACCTGTCCCAACTCATGGTTGTCAAAACCATTTCGTGTAATCAATGCATCCCAACAATCATTTTGTGACTGTAACTGGTGCATGAGGATGATTTTAATGAGGCCATGATGAAATAGACTTGAATTTGACCTCTGTTTCCTAAATAGTTTACCCATTTTATATAGACTTCTGATCAGGTAGTAAGGCATATTCAACGGATAACAAATAAAACTCATAAGAAGGCATAGATGATATAGGAAAACAAGTCTAAATCATCCCTCACATGTGATGAATTGCTTTACTACAACAATTAAATCATGTCACCTAGGTTTCAAAAATGAAATTGGCATACCTCAATCACAGCTGGTTATTTTTCGTGAGGTAAACAATAAAGCCCAAGGGACCTCCTCCACTTTCGCATTCTTGAACCATTTATGACCAGCGGCTGGCAATCCCGTGGCTTGGCTTAAGAACTCTTCTATTACTTCCAATTGCACTTCACCAATATTTTCTCTACAACCATCAAAGGTCAAGGCAAACTCTTGGGTGACTTGAAGGTTAAAACACTGAAATTTTTCGATGAACAAATGCCAAACATTCTGTTCCAAATCTTCCCTAGCATTATCATATTAGAGCAGGGTCTAGATGTCGTTCGGTTCGACCCTTACCACTGGAGCCATGTCGAATAGATGGTAAATTAACATAGAACACACAAGTAGGGTTTGCAAAAATGCAACAGAGCCATAGCCCTGAGCCTTATCAATACATGTTGTGATGATTCAAATGATGGGAAAAGTGTTAATCACAATACGTGTGAGAAAATTCGTGAAGCCCTAGACCATGCTAAGGAGTAATGGAATCCTGAACATCGTATGCCACCTTGGCATTGGGTACATTCTAGGACCAGAGTACTCTGAAAACATAGTGAGCGCATCATAGTTTGATTGCAAAGTTAGGCAGGTTTACAAAAATCGAATAGTTCAAAGTTTCATGAAAGAAATATGATCAAAAATCAATCAAAATCCATACAAAAAAAATCGAATATCAATTGATGGGGGTCCTTCGTTCATACAACCATAAATCTCTTAGGCATGCTTAGAATCGAAAGGGTCACAAACAAGGAGAGCAACAAGCTCATAGAAAGAAACCATAATTCTGTAATAAACCATATGCTTTTAATGAAATTTTAAGACAGAATAGTAATCATAGTTGCAAGTTTTCATGCATTCAGTCATGAAAATGAAGCACGAATAGATGATAGGTAAAATGCGACGATTTACAACTGTCATTGAGAGAAACGCTTATGAAGAGTAATAAAATTTCATAGACCCTGTGTAGGCAGCTTATAAAAATAATAATCACATAATTTCTGCTAACAATGGTGACATCCTAGGAGAAGTAGTTATCTTTGTCATATGAACGAGTTTAGGTTAGAATAATCAGAAAAAAATTCAAATCGAAAACAACCGAAAAGTTGTTTGAGCATCTCAAATAATTATAATGCATTCCAGTTTCAGACAACTGTTATTTTTAAAGAAAGGAAAACTGATGACAATCTTAGAAAAAGAGAGCCACGATGTTAAAGTTAAAATATTCAATATTGTTGACAGGGCCGCTGCTGCCAGTAGGCATCCATAGCCTCGACAGGGATGCCAATTAACTCACTCTGATATCTGTATCCTATCAAGAAATTCCAGATTAGAACGAAGGACGTTTAAGGTCAAAACAGAATCCATATCTGAGAATTTTCTTTTACCTGACATTGCTTCGCTGCCAGCGGGCCTGTTCAATACCCCGACGAAGTTATCTTGGCATCATGCATGCATTTACCTGCTGCCAACAGATTTGTTCAGTGTCCCAGCGGGTTTACAAGCACTTCCCACAACTCTCTGAAAAATTATATTAGTTTTTAAGGATATTCAATAGAGCGGGGTGACGCTGAAAATTCTAGTTTTTTAACACATCTTAATATGTCACAGACCTCGAAAAAAAAAAATTAGTTGTACTTCATCAAGATCTAGAAATAGTTTATTATTAAAACTAACTTTCAAGAACAGGGAGACATCATTGAGTTGTTCTCTTAAAGAACATGGATAGCGTAAAAAGGATTTTTATAGATGGCCGTGAATACCTTCAATTGCATATTGAAACCAAAAAAATGATTTTCAAACAACAAGTCATCTTCAACAGGGCTGCAATTTCAGAGAAATACAACAATTGATGTTTTAACAACTTTCAGTAGTCATTTTCGAGGGGAAATTTTTATGTTTTCTTTGTCTGAGCTAGCCCGTGGTGCAGGCATATGTGTTTCAAAAGAAAGACCGATAAGCAGAAATGAGAACCAAAACAAACTAAAAAAGAAACACAAACATCAAATAAAACAAAACAGAAAATATTTACAAAGGGTGTATGGGAGCGTCATTAGGCAAAGTACTTTTTTAGAGCTTGGCCATTCACCGGGAAGGTGTCTGGCTATCCCTCTAAATTCTGTAAGTGAAAGGAACTGTGACCTAGTTTTTCAGCAATTAAAAATGGCCCCAACCACAAGTTCTGAAACTTAGTATGCTCTCCTTTTCCCTCATCAGGTTTGTCCCATTTTAGGACAAGTTCACTTACCTCAAAATTTCTATCAGAGGCAGAATTGGAATCAAAACAGTTTTTGACAATGAGTTGATGTTGATTGAATTTTCGTTTTGCTTGAGCCCTCACTTCCTCTAAATTTAACAAAGCATTAATTCAACTCTCCAAGGGGGGACAGTATTCTTCTTGTACCTTCTGCAATAACTACAGAGATGGAAGAAGGACATGCGGTGGAAGAATCGCTTCCCTACCATAAACGATAAATAAAGGTGAGTTACCCACAACAGTTTTAGGAGTTACTCTATCATCCCAGATTGCATTTAACAGTGCGTTATGCCAATTTTTATGGTTTTTGGAGACCATTCTCTTGATAATTTTGATCATATTTTTATTAGTTGATTCTTCCAAACCATTGCCTTGGGGGTAATAGCTGGAAGAGTACTTTAATTTAATTCCTTTTTCTAAAGCGAAATCACTCATTTCAAGAGACGAAAAATAAGAAGCATTTTCAAATACCAAGCATTCAGGGATACCAAAACGAGTGATAATATTTGAATTCAAGAAGGATATTACCTAGCTGGTATTTACAGCGTTTAATGGGGTAGCCTCAGACCACCTGGTGAAATAATATGTGGTTGTTATGATGTATTTATGCTGCTGCGAGGATGTTGGATTGATTGGGCCTATAATATCCAAGCCCCACTGCTGAAAAGGGGAGTCTACTGAAATTGGTTGCAAAGGGAATGCTGGTTTCTGTATCCATCCAGATGCCTTTTGACAAATGACACACTTGTAGCACAAGGAATGAGCATATTTAAAAAGGGTAGGTTAGTAATAACCTGCTCTTAATACTTTATGGGCGGTGGTGTCTCCACCAAAATTCCCACAAGCTTCCCCTACATGTAACTCCAATAAGACTTTTTCTGCTTCATCTCTTTCAAGACATCGCATTAGTATTCCATCAAAATTTTGGTGAAACAAAATACCATTAATCAGTTGAAAAGAAGAAGATTTTAATCTTAGTGCTCTCCTTTTTTGGGGATAAAGGTGACGGGGAGCTGATCCATGTATAAGACAAAATTTGATGTCGTCGTACCAGGAACTAATAAGGTTTTGTGCACAACAAATTTGATTTTGATAGTGCTGATCTGGATTTGACATATTAGTTTCATTTTTTTGTCCTATAGCTGAATCGACAACCAACTTGCATAAACCTTGGCCTCTTACAATTTGTGCTGAGGTGATATCTATGTCATATTCTTTTAAGGATGTGACCTAGTTTGCCCTTTTTTCACCTAGTTCTTTTTGTACTAACAAATTTCTGACAGTCGGATAAGGGACAATGATTTTCATCCTAGATTTCAACTGATAAGATCGGAAGTGTTTTACTGCTTTAAAAACAACATAAGCTTTCTGATCTACTGCTGAGTAATTAAGTTCTTCCCACTTGAAGGTTGAGCTCATAAAGGCAATTGGGACTTCGTTGTTTTCATCTTTCTTTTGAGTTAGGACAACAACATAAGATCGATCAGAGGCAAACATGTAGAGGGTGAAGTCTCGTGAAAAATCAGGGCTCATTAGAGAAGGAGCACCTATTATGGCCTTTTTTATTGAATCGAAAGCCTAACTTTCTAAAGGTCCCCAATGGTATTGTACATCCTTTTTTATTAAGTTTTGTAATGGTCTTACCATTTATGAAAAGATGGGGATGAATATCCTAACAAAGTTTATCTGTCCTAAGAAAGATTGCATGGAATTTTTTGACGAGGGAGGGGGGAGTTTTGAAACGACTTGGGTCCTTTCAAGGTCGATAATCATCCCTTCATTCGATACAATCAATCCGTGGAGCTTACCTTGTTCTACTGTGAAGACATATTTTTTAGGATTTAAAGAAATATCGTACTTATGACATCGTTGTAGAACAGATCTTAAATGAGCTAGATGGTCTTCTTTATTTTTTGAGAAGATAGTGATGTCATCCAGATAAACTACTACAGATTGATTGATTAAGCTGCGGAAATTAATATCCATCGCTCTCTGAAAAGTGGCACCGGCGTTTATGAGTCTAAAGGGCATCTTTCTATAAGCGTAGCTGTCCCATGGGGTACAGAAAGTAGTTTGAGATGGTCTAAGGGAGACATAAGGACTTGGTTATACCCGAAAAAACCATCCAACAAGGATAATCTTTCCGAGCCAGATACTTGTTGAAGGATCTGCTCCATGAGAGGGACATGGTAATTGTCTTTATCTGACGCTCAATTAATATTTTGGAAATCGACACATAGTCGGATTTCACCACTCTTCTTTCTAAAAGGGAGAAGATTAGAAACCCATTGTGTGTGCCTTACTGAGAAGATTATTTTAGCGTTCAGGAGTTTGTTTAATTCCTTCTTGACCGTTGGTTCAAGTTTTGGGTGCATCTTCCTTAACTTTTGTTGAAAAGGTTGGGTCTGAGGTTTCATGGGATTAATGTGTTCTATGATGTTAGGATCAAAGGTTTTTAGGTCGTCATATGTCCAGGAAAAAACATCTTTGAATTCCTTAAACAACTTAATAAATGCTACCTTTTCTTGCTCAGAACACCCCAATCCTAAATTGATGCACTGTGGGTTATCTTTTATTCCCAAATTTACTTTTTCATGTGTCAAAGAGGAACTATTCATTTTACAATTCACTCATTTTCTGAACTTATCATGAAGATCATAAAAATTTTCTAACCTAACCACAGATTTCGGGATAGAATTTACCATGTCTGATGCATATTCTGGGGATCTTAGATCTGGTATTACTGTAAAGTCGTGAAGATTTTCGTCATGGGTACCTTCATCGATCACTACGCCCTGGAAATTTTCTTCCATATGCAGAAAACTTATGATCTGTTGATTGTCATCGAAGACTCTCCAATTCGTGATGTTGTCTAGGATGAACAGTCTGAACAACAGTTCGACGGAAAATGCATTCAAAGATAGGCCTTCTGCAGGAAAAAGTTTTGAAGCGACGTTAGCTAACAAATCATCTTCAGAATTATTCAATATAGGAATAAAATTTATGTTAAATGCAGAAAACTTGTTCATCAAATTCCATACCTCAGTCTGATAGCTTTTTAGGTGTGGAGATAAACAGTGGATAGAATTTTTTACCTGTCTAACTACTATTTATGAATCACCAAAAATAGTCAAATCCTGAATGTTTAAATCTAGTGCTTTTCTGAGACCTTGCAGGAGTGGCTCATATTCGGTTGTGTTGTTTGTACATTCAAATTCAAACCGGAAAGTAATCAAAGTCTTGTTACCTGCCGGATCAATGAGCACGCACCCTGCACCAAATCCTTCCTTAGATTTTGACCGATTGAAGTAAAGAGACCATATTTTATTTTTGTCAGATGCCTATGACCACTAAGAGAAGGTTGTTGACTGTGTGCATGTCATAATTTCAGATTGTTGTTCTGGTTCAGTGATGGTAGAAGTTTCGGCCATGAAATTTTCAAAAAAAGTGTCCATGCCCTGTATTTCAGGCGAATTGGCAGAAGAGGTGAATGGTTCATTGGGATCATTTAAATTAGTTACCATGAACTTAAGATAATGTTCATGATTTACCTTGATTCTATTAGGCTTTCCATTCTCGGGTAGCCACAAGTGAGACCAATCCGTTGCAAAATAGACATGTAATTGTTTTGACCAATCTCTACTTAAAAAAAAACCATATACTTCTGGGATATCTACAACAATGATATCAATCACTTGATGGAATTTAGGATTAGATGACAATCTTATAAGCACAGTTTTTAATTCGCCTATCACTTTAACACTAGTTCGATCAAGCTGGATAATTTTCAAGCTGGACGGTTGAAATTTGGCATTAATATTTTGACAGACAGACCAAGGCATTACATTAGATGATGCACCTGAATTTGTCATACAGTTATGTACATTCCTATTGAAAATTTCAAAAGTCAACAAAAATGGAGGGACATTTATGCGAATATTAACAGTAGAAGTTTGTTGTTTTTTAATTACAGCCTCTGAAACTGGTTTATCTAAATTTGTTACACTGTTTATAGGAAGGTTGATTTTATCATGAGGCTCAGATGTAGTTTTGGCGGAGGCCTTCTGAGGAATTTTGGGGTTGTTTTGAACACCTTTGTTGCTGTTCAGATTGCTATTTTTGCTGTTCTCTGCAATATTCTGCAACATCTTTTGCAAAAGAAAAGGGAATTTTAATAATTCGTAAACAGAAATGTTAGCCCTAAGCTTTTTTAGATCTTCAATAAAATAATAATCTAAACTTGGGTTTGCTGAATTCTGTTTAGTCTCAATTGATTTAGATTGTTTTGGAGGCACAGTAGTCGCAATTTCAGAAGAAGGATTATTTGTTGTCTTGCTCCTGGTATTGTAAGGATGCACTGTTTCGAAATTAGCTTGAAAAATGCTATCCGAAAAATGTCCGAAAATGATTGGAGAGGATTCATCTTTTTATACTGTCTCGTGTTCAACTACTTCTTCAGGAATCTCAGGAGGAATCAAGTTATCGTGTGCTTCTAGGATCGTTTGAATAGCAAATTGTAGGCTTTCTAGATTTAGGCCTTCAGAATTTGAGTTAGATCGGTATGTGGGAAAAGGCTTCCTAAAAGGGGGTTTGTAAGGCCCTTTGCTCGAAGAAGCTTCTTTAGATGACACTTTCAAATCTATAAATTGATTGGATAACTTTTGAACGAATTTCTATAAGTTTTCTAGATCCGAAATCTTAGGTTGAGCTTTATTTTTGGGATGTGTAGGAAGGATTTCAATTTTCTTCTTGGATGATGAACTGGTCTCTATCTCGTTGCCGGTATTGTCTTTTAAGCTGAGAATATCTTTCTCGATTTGACTTGCCTCTTCGAAGGCTTCTAACAATGTGGCTTTCTTAGACCTCTTTACCCAAATGGAAGACATCAAATCCATGGGGATTTGGTTCTTTAGTGTCAGGAACATTTGATTGAAGTCTTTTATCTTTTCTTTGGGGTTCATTTTTAAACTAGAAATCTCCATGACTAGAACTTGAGGAGACTTGTTGTCTCCGAAATTTTCAAGGAAACATGATTCGAATTTATCCCATGACACGAAGGTGTGGGGTTGTTGGGCAAAGTATCAGGTAGAGGCATTGCCTTCAAAGGTGTAGGGAAACAATCTGCACACTACGTCTTCGTGCTCAACACTACGGAGCCTAATGGCTAGCATAAACTTTTTGATGTGATCTTCAGTGATCTGCTTGGAGTTTGGGTCAAGTTTAGGGAGCCATTTCTCTAGGTGTTTAGGTAAAGGATGTTGGGGCCTAGGTATGGCCACTGCATCTTGGTCAAGCCAGGGTCTGGTGGGATTGTTTGAATTGGCCATAGGTGTGAGTGGTGTCAAAGGCTGAGATGAGGAACTGCCTTTTTCCGAGGACTCTTCTCCAGAAGAAGAAGGAGATGAAGGGGGTGGTGATGGTGGAATACCAGATCCTCCTGCTGCAGGAGTGAGGATATGATCTGGATCCACAGGGATTGAGGTAAGGTCAGTACCTTCAAGTTTCTCTCTGATATTAGAGAAGTATAATGGTTGGTTCAAAGGTCAACTTGGTTGTCTGATACGGGCTAAGGCACTGTGCATTCTTATGAGGGATTGACAAATAATCTCTTGTATGTCGGCACCTGGGGAATTTCGATTTATTTGTTCAATTGTGATCCGTAGATCGTCGTTTGATGTGGTTGTTGTTTGAGGGAAAATGTTGTCGTCCAAATGACTTCTAGTTACTATAGGTGAGCGGGTAGGTGGGGGAGGAGTCTTGCGTCCTCCTCATGCCATTAATAGTTTTCAGGCCCTCCTTCTAGCGTCATTTTTTGACGGGCAAAATTGACCGCTCATCAACTAGAGGAGTGAATCCAGTCCAGGGTTGTCTAATTAACCCAAGTGGTTTGGATTAATTCATTTCAACGGGTTTTGCGGCTCCGTTGGCGGATCTAAGTCCTAAAGAAAGAGAAAAAATAAGTAAAGGAAAAATAATAACCTAATAAATAAAAATCACTAAAATGTATAACTGCATTTAAATATATATATATGTACAATTTATTTAACTGAAATTATAATCAATCACTTTATATACAATCTTTACAAAACATGAGTTTTAATCTAAACTCGCAAAAATTAAATGTAGATTGATTACTTTAGCAATAATAATAAGGAAAATGAAAATACTACCTAATCCTTTTTTGGTTTATTTTCTTAAATTTATGCACTTGTGAAATCAAACATTAAATTGTCTAATTGAACAGAAAATAATAGATAGTAGAAAATGTTTTATATAGAGAAAACTTATATATTCAACAAACTAGTGAAATCAAATAACAGGCTAACCTGTTATTGCATCCAATGTCTGTTTGATATTGAATATCCAGCCACCTTTATCTGATGAAGTAAACCTGCTACAGATCTTTAATCGCAGCCTCTGAAACTGGTTTATCTACATTTGTTACACTATTTATAGGAAGGTATCTTTTATCATGAGGCTCGGATGTAGTTTTGGCGGAGGCCTTGTGAGGAATTCTGGGGTTGTTTTGAACACCTTTGTTGCTATTCAGATTGCTATTTTTGTTGTTCTCTGCAATATTCTGCAGCATCTTTTGCAAAAGAAAAGGGAATTTTAATAATTCGTAAACATAAATGTTAGCCATAAGCTTTTTTAGATCTTCAATCAAATCATAATATAAACATGGGTTTGCTGAATTATGTTTAGTCTCAATTGATTTACACTGTTTTGGAGGCACAATAGTCGCAATTTCAGAAGAAGGCTTATTTGTTGTCTTGCTCCTGGTGTTGTAAGGATGCACTGTTTCAAAATTAGCTTGAAAAATGTTATCCAAAAAATGTCTGAAAATGTTTGGACAGGATTCATCTTCTTATATTGTCTCTTGTTCAGCTACTTCTTCAGGAATATTGGGAGGAATCAAGTTATCGTGTGCTTCTAGGATCGTTTGAATAGCAAATTGTAGGCTTTCTAGATTTAGGCCTTCAGAATTTGAGTTAGATCAGTTTGTTGGAAAAAGCTTCTTAAAAGGGGGTTTGTAAGGCCTTTTTCTCGAAGAAGCTTCTTCAGCGGACCTTTTCAAATATATAACTTGATTAAATAACTTCTGAACAACTTTTTGTAAGTTTTCTAGATCTGAACTCTTAGGTTGAGCTTTATTTTGGGGAGGTATAGGAAGGATTTTGATTTTCTTCTTGGATGATGAACTGGTCTCTATCTCGTTGCCGATATTGTCTTTTAAGCTAAGAATATCTTTCTCGATTTGAATCGCCTCTTCGAAGGCTTCTAACAAAGTGGCTTTCATGGACCTCTTTACCCAAATGGCTATGTTTTGATGTAAGACTTTTGTGTAGTATGTGACAATAAGATTTTCAGCAGGCATCGAATCCGTGGGGATTCGGTTCTTGAGTGTTACGAACCTTTGATTGAATTCTTTTATCTTTTCTTTGGGGTTCATTTTTAAACTAGAAAGCTCCATGACTAGAACTTCAGGAGACTTTTCGTCTCTAAACTCTTCAAGGAAACAAGACTCGAATTTATCCCATGACACGATGGTGTGGGGTTGTTGGGAAAAGTACCAGGTAGAGGCATTGCCTTCAAAGGTGTAGGGAAACAATCTGCACACTACGTCTTCATGCTCAACACTACGGAGCCTAATGGCTAGCCTAAAATTTTTGATGTGATCTTCAGCGATCTGTTTGGAGTCTGGGTCAAATTTAGGGAGCCATTTATCTAGGTGTTTAGGTAAAGGATGTTGGGGCCCAGGTATGGCCACTGCATCTTAGTCAAGACAGGGTCTGGCGGGATTGTTTGAATTGGCCATAGGTGTGTGTGGTGTCGAAGGATGAGATGAGGAACTTCCTTTGTTCGAGGAATCTTCTCCAGGAAAAGAAGGAGAGGAAGGGGGTGGTGATGGTGGAATACCAGATCCTCCTGCTCCAGGAGTGGGGATATGATCTCGATCTGTAGGGATTGAGGTAAGGTCAATACCTTAAAGTTTATCTCTGATATCAAAGAAGTCTAATGGTTGGTTCAAAGGTCGACTTGGTTGTTTGATATGGGCTAAAGCACTGTGCATTCTTATGAGGGATTGACGAACAATCTCTTGTATGTTGGCACCTAGGGGATTTGGAGTTACTGGTTCAACTGTGATCCGTAGATCATTTTTTTGATGTGGTTTCTATTTGAGGGACAATTTTGTCGTTTGAACAACTTCTAGTTACTATAGGTGAGTGGATAGGTAGGGGAGGAGTCTTGCATCCTCCTCGTGCCATTAATAGTTTTCAAGCCCTCTTTCTAGCACCATTTGTTAACGGGCTAAATTGACCGCTCGTCAACTGGAGGAGTGAATCCGATCCGGGGTTGTCTAATTAACCCAAGCCGTTTGGATTAATTCACTTCGACGAGTTTTGCGGCTCTGTTGGCCGATCTAAGTCCTAAAGAAAGCGAAAAAATAACTAAAGGAAAAACAATAACCTAATAAATAACAATCACTAAAATATTTAAGTGCATTTAAATATATCTATGTACAATTTATTTAACTGAAATTATAATCAATCACTTTATATACAATCTGTACAAAACACGATTTTTAATCTAAACTCGCAAAAATGAAATGTAGATTGATTACTTTAGCAATAATAATAAGGAAAATGAAAATACTACCTAATCCTTTTTTGTTTTATTTTCTTAAATGTATGCACTCGTGAAATCAAACATTAAACTATCTAATTGAATAGAAAATAATAGATAGTAGAAAATGTTTTATATAGAGAAAACTTCTATATTCAGCAAACTAGCGAAATCAAATAACAGGCTAACCTGTTATTGCATCCAATGTTTGTTCGATATTGAATATCCAACCACCTTTATCTGATGAAGTAAACCTGCTACAGATCTTGATATTTCCCCTAATAAATGAGGAACGATAATGCTGGAGATTGAATTATAATAACAGAACATATAATAGATGCAGTCACAGTAATCTTATAATTTGCAAGTAATTACAATGAAATAATTCTTCCTGTAAGAACTTGCATGTAAACATTCAACTGAAATTAAAGATAAATCTCCTAATTTAAATTGAATACAGGATCACTGTGTGTTATATCTGAGACACGAGATATGGGAAGTATGTGAAAAGGATTATCTCAAATAACAATAAATCATGCAGCGAAAGGCTATCATCATCTATCATCGTATTGAGATAAGCATAACTTAAATTAAAACATGATACAGAAAGCTAAAGCTGTAATGTATTCTGTGTCATTCAAGTCAGTATATAAATATCCATACTCTCACCCCAGGCTGAGATGATCAAATGTTTACAAAATGATATGTTTGTATAGGTTTTAGGAAACATAACTGTTTCCTGTTGATAAGATGAAATTGGTTTCAAAAAATAATGGGGGATGCAACCAACCTGATTTCACTAGATATCAAAACACTATTAATAGTCTAATTCTGTTTACTCAAAATACAAAATTGATATGGCTGGGAGACCTCAAAAAGTGTCTCATATCATCTTTGAAATCATGGGCTCCTTCATTATCTTGAAAACAAATGAAAATAAGAAGATCTCAGATATGTTTTCAATTATCAAATCAAACAATTCGAATTTTCTTAACTGGCTACAGAATATTGCAATTATGTAGCGAGTTATGATAGCAAATGCAATCATATTTTATTAAATAAACGAAACAGACTAATCTTAATAAGAAAAATTTTTATTCAATCAAATCAAATATCCTAACTTAAGAGTGACACAATCATGCTAAAAATTAAAAATATCATACCTCAAATCATGAAATCAAAACATATCAAGAAATTTTGGAATTAACGATAGTTGTCGTTGCCTCTACATTTTTGAAAATGACACAACCTGTATTTTTCAAGTGTTTCTCCTTCCCTTGGATAATGGATTCAAGTCTATTTTTTTTCATTTGTCAAGATATTAACTTGGTCTCTTAAAGACTTGAGTCGTGACTGTAGCAGTAGAAGATCGGTATAGTACCTGTCGATCCACGATTGACACACATCACATTGTGACTATAAGGAATTTGCATTAGCACGAACAACATTATGGGTCAAAGAATCCTCCATGTGAATGGTATATTTATCACAGAGATGGATACCAGGAAATTCTGGGTTGTCCTTTAGACAAGGAGGCAGATTGTTAACATAGTCATAGGGTCGGTCAAGGTATAACCCAAATGACACGGGGTCCTCTTCAGCAAGGAATTTGTCAATTTATGAGTCTGAGATTTCACTCACTTCAATCATGTTGATCGTGTCTGCACAGGGTTTCATTTTATTTCTAACACTTCGAGAAATCAACCAACCAGCTCTTTTGTTCTTGAAATCGACATCAACACTGCCTTTTAGTTTCTTTCCTATAGGTTTCTTAACAGTTTTAGTGCAATCCTTTGGATGTGTAACCGGTCGACTGTCCTGTTGAATGACATTGGGGTAGCTCGAGGGTTCGTTGTTAAGGGAAAAATCACAAGCCTGGAAAGGTGGGGAAGAGGTCGTAGGGTTCACAAGGGTTTCCACAATGACCGACTTATCTACCTGTCCCAACTCATGGTTGCCAAAACCATTTCGTGTAATGAACGCATCCCAACAATAATTTTGTGACTGTAATTGGTGCATTAGGATGATTTTAATGAGGCCATGATGAAATAGACTTGAATCTGACCTCTATTTCCTAAACTGTTTACCCGTTTTATACAGAGTTATGAGTAGGTAGTAAGGCATATTCAACGGAAAACCAATAAAACTCATAAGCAGGCGTAGATAATATAGGAAAACAAGTCTGAATTGTCCCTCACATGTGATGAATTTCTTCACTACAGCAAGTAAATCATGCCACCTAGGTTTCAAAAGAGAAATTGGCATACCTCGATCACAGTTGGTTATTTTTCGTGAGGTAAACAGTAAAGTCCAAGGGACCTCCTCCACTTTCGCATTCTTGAACCATTTCTAACCAACCGTTGCTAATCCTGTGGCTTGGCTTAAGAACTCTTTTGTTACTTTCAATTGCACATCACTGATCTTTTCCCTACAACCATCAGAGGTTAAGGAAAAATCTTAGCCGACTTGAAGGTTAAAACACTGAAATTTTTCGATGAACAAATGCCAACCATTCCTTTCCAAATCTTCCCTAGCGGTATCATATGAGAGCAGGGTCTAGATGCCTTTTGGTTTGACCCTTACCATTGGAGCCATGCCAAATGGATGGTTAATTAACATAGAACACACAGGTAGGGTTTGCAAAAATGCAACAGAGCCATAGCCCCGAGCCTTATCAATACATGTTGTGATGATTCAAACGGTGGGAAAATTGTTAATCACAATGCGTGTGAGAAAATTCGTGAAGCTCGAGACCATGCTAAGGAGTAATGGCATCCTGTACATCATATGCCACCTTGGAATTGGGTACATGCTAGGACCACAGTACTCTGAAAACATAGTGCGTGCATCATAGTTTGATTGCAAAGTTAGGTAGGTTTACAAAAATTGAATAGTTCAAAGTTTCATGAAAGAAATATGGTCAAAAATCAATCAAAATCCATACAAAAAAATCAAATATCAATTGATGGAGGTCCTTCGATCATACAACCATAAATCTCTTAGGCATGCTTAGAATCAAAAGGGTCACAAACAAGGAGAGCAACAAGCTCATAGCAAGAAACCATAATTCTATAATAAACCATATCCTTTTAATGAAATTTTAAGACAAAATAGTAACGATAGTTGCAAGTTTTCATGCATTCAGTCATGAAAATGAAGCACAAATAGATGATAGGTAAAATGCGATGATTTACAACTGTCGTTTAGAGAAACGCTTACGAAGAGTAATAAAATTTCATAGACCCTGTGTAGGCAGCTTATAAAAATAATAATCACATAATTGTTGCCAACATGACCATGATCCCTATTTTCAAAACTATAAAACCTAACATACGACCTGACGTCACACAAAAAATGCACTTGTTTGGATTCAAACGAATCCGGTAGTAGCGACATCGCTCAAAGATAAGTCGAAGGTGTGTGGGATGATCATCTCTCTTTCGAGATCGTGATGTTAAATCAACAAGATAAGCCTCGACTATGTGTTTGAGATCGTGGAAATAAAAAGACATGGCCCACTGAAAGGTGTCTCCAACATTTTTGAGACCAAAAGGCATCTTTCGATAAGCAAATGTATCCCACTGATAGATAAAAGTTGTTTTATGCTAGTTTTCGGGCTTAAGATGTATCTGATTGTATCTCGAAAAACCATCCATGAAAGAAAAGACCTCATATCGTGTGCATTCATCGATGATCTGGTCAATGAATGGGGTGGGGAAATTGTCCTTTGGATAGGCCTTATTCAGATCATACGTGAATCGTTCCTTGCTTTTTGTTAACCTGTAGTGTCCCCAAGGTCGAGCCCCATTGTAAACCATGTTTGGAAAGGAATTGTAATCATGTTTTATAGGCTGGTGAGCCAAGTTTTCATAAGCTAGAGGCTTATGTGTTGTTAGGCCAGGGAGCCTGAGTATTGAAGGCCAGGTGCCTGTTGTTGTATATGTAATCATGCAGAACACTTAATAAAATATAAACACCACTAGGTGCAGACCAACCACGATGAATGAGTGAAGGGGGACTGAGCATCCACAGAGTGGGCAAGGAATTAGGGGCTAGAAGGTGGGAAAGGGGCTAAGTGTTGAGCCTAGGGGCTAAGCCTAGGGGGGGCTTAAAACTTGGAATAATATTTTAATATTATTCCAAAATATATGCGCATCATATTTTTTTATCCTAAGTCCTTTTGGAAGGACACGTGAATTCCCAAGTGGTGGGAGGAACGTGTGCTGGTGGAGCGCATGCAGTTCCATGGGTGACAAGTGTCAACCCTGGTGCATGAGAATAAAATGGCCAGGGTGAGCCATGAGAAGGTTCTGATTCTTATTCCACCGGATTTTCTGAATGTGTACGGAGCTCTGAGAAGTGTGACTAACCCGACTCCTAGAGAGAACCTTGGGGGGGAGACCCTATGACTCGAATGTCTATGTCTGATTCTGAGAAATCTCATGCGTGTAACCCCAACCTACGAGAAGCCTGTGTTGATTACAGGGAAGAGTCTTGCTTGCTGGGGAAAGATGAGCGAGCCTATGTGAGCATTCCCTGTTCGGAACCATGGAGTCTGTGTCTAGTTCTAGGAAAACCCATGTGCGCATTCCCTGAATGGGAAGCCTGTGTTGAATTCAAGTGGAAGAATATTTTTTATTCGGGAAAGCTGAGCTAGCCTGTGCGTGGAGTCCCTATTCCAAAATCATGACCATGAGATCATCATGTGACTGTTGAACTGGTTTGGGGAAGCCTGTGTCTGTTTTCCCTGTGGTTTGTTATGGCCATGCAGTACTGGACTGCGTGAGGCTTGTTGGCCTGTGAGCGACTCCTCCAGGTGATAGAGTGCGTAGAGGAAGGAGAGAACTCCTGGAAGGAACCCTGTAGCTTCCATAGAGCCCGGAGACTTCCAGTCCGGTCTATTCCTGTAACCCAAGGTAAGGGAGATTGGTAGCCGAAGGAATGTCCAGGTGATAGAGAAGGTGCATTCTCCTGGGGTGGAACAAGAATGTGGGGAATGAGGGTCTATGGGCAGTGAGCATGGGAGATTCCTGGGAGAGCATTCCGTCCTTGTGGTTGTGTGTGACTATTTTCCTTGTAACCTTAGCCTGAGCCTAGATTCCTTGCCTTGGGGTGGAGCTTAGTCCCAACTCGGGGGTGACCCACTGCTGAGTTGATGAGCAGTGCGGTCTAAGGCTGGGAGGTTCATGGAAGGCCTGCATTTGGTTGGTGGATTCCGCCATTGTTACAAGATAAGTGTCTAACTATGTTTTATCACATTTTATCATGTATTTACTATAAATGTTATCATGTTTTCCACTGTGTAAACGAATTAATGTGGAATGCTATGGATTATTTAATTATAGAAGTAATGATATGTTTTACTCTGAGTTAGATGTGTTTATTTGTTTAAATGCATTGGATATATGATATCTGTATGAGCTTTGTACAAATGGTGTGTACAAATGGGTATCAGAGCGCGAGTAAGCCCAGAGTTCCAAAATGGGTGTGCTACAAATTGGTATCAGAGCGAAGGTTTTGACATTGAGCCTATATGGGCTAGTGGAGTGGTCTTTGGACCGAGAATGTGAAGGGAAATTGGGTCTAAAGTGGCCAATTTCGGACACTGGTTTTCTCCAAAGTGTCAAGGAGATACTTGACGAGTTTTTTTTTTTAAACTCAGGAGGTTTAGCGGTGCGGTGAAACCGCAATTGGTGTGGTCTATGACCACGGGGAGATAGGTCTCCACATCAATGGTGTTGGAACCTTAGGATTTGTTCGGGAGGGAAGACGAGCCCTCGTGACAGTCGGATCTGGAAAAATGTGCATAAGGATTAAAATTCCTTTGGAAATGGCACAAGAGTGTGGAAATCGCGATACATGAAATCCCGAATTAGTTAGAAATCGTCTGAGCCATCAGATTTTGACCGGAAAACCCATCAGCCGTAGGATCTGTCAGGAGATGTCTGAAGGTTAAACCTTAGAGACTAGGGGAGAAAGCTATGAAATAGATCTAGACTGTCTGAAAGATGGAGGACACGTGTCGTGAGATTTCCCATTTCGGAAAATCAAGAATCATGATATCGGGAGTCATGAAGGAGGTCGAGAATTTTCATGGTAAAAAATCCGGGAATGATCCGATCCATCCGTTTGTGGGGACACGTGGCAGAGATCGAGGCATTCAGAAATTTCTGGAAGGAGAGTCATCCATCGGAAATCGAGGTTCAGGGAATCGCAAATCCTGAGGACATATGTGTTTCGGCATTGGAAAGTCTGAAACGTCGATGGAGTGAGGGACCATTGAATGGTCAACCATGCAAGTGTATCGTAGAAATCACGTATCGGGGTTCGAGGGTCGGTAAAGTAAGTTGTCCGGCATCGCGAGTGCCAAAATCGTGATAGGAAAAAACCCCGATAAGGGTATAAGTTTGTGGTCTTGTAAGACTGCGGTCACATGGACCTTGGCATAGCCGGGAGGAGCTAAGGCAAAAGGCTCATTGAAAAATCGGAGATTGGGAGTTCATGAGGACAGGAACTCATGTCGTCGGGGATCACGAAACCTGGACACCCGAAGCTTCAATCGGGAGATGTGCCATGTAGACACATGAAGAGTACCACGTTTCAGAGAGTGGGAAGACAAGGCAAGAGTGGTGGGACCCTAATGACATCACCGAAGGTGATGAGGATCCTCCGAAAAAGCACCACGTACCACTATGGTAGAGGGCGACAACTGTTCTGTGGGCCCGGAGGGTAAAGTAAATCGAAATTTCAGAATTCGGCAATTGAAATGACAAGAGGTGGGGAGTCACTGTATAATGAACTCCCGGGTACCGAAAACCCTAAGTCCTGGGTACCGAAGGCCTGAAAGTCCCAAAATACCAAAAATTGAAGTTTCGAACACCCAAAAAATATAGAGCTGAACAGAGCTCAGAAAATTCGTGAAATTGAAACACTTTCTTAAAATTGATTGTCACGAAAGATGAGGAATTGTCAAGAAATGAAGGTTTGAAAAAATTCGAGTCATCTGCGTATTATATTGCAGAAGACTGACGAGTGCCAGAACTATTGGGAAATTGCCACAAAATGCAAAGAAATGGAAGAGATACATAATACTTCCAGTTCAAGAAACTTATTTAAATTGAAATGTCTTTTATTTTGTTCGAACCAGCTTATAAATATTGTGGATTGTTCGTGAAAGTTTAATGGCCTGACAAATTCAAATTGAATTTCACAGTGCGTGTGCAGAGTTCAACGAAGGCCAGAACTCCAGTTAATCAACGTCGATCATGGAGTGGGGAAGAGTGCAAATTACCCCTGAAATGGAAGACGAATGGGAAGGAAAAGATGTTAACCTAGGAGTCGAAGGATCGAACTCTAATGGGCATGGAAAGGAGATGGATAAGGAAGGACACATGATGAAAATCATTGAAGGATTACAAAGAGAGGCTAAGGCTCGTCGAGATTATAGCCAAAATCTCATGAAAGTCAAGGATCGGTAGGGTGAATTAAACTTAAAATTTTTGAAGAGCCTGGAAAGAATAGAGAAGAAACTCGAGAAGGGAAGAGACTCAAGTACGACGGAGAGTCACAGAAACCATGGGAGAATAAGTAGGTCAAGGATTGGTAGCTGACATCTCAGTCACTCCCAAAAACATTCTGAGAGGAAGACACACAGTAGTTCAAGCCCGTCCCCTACCAGAAAACATCAAAAATCTGGAAAGGAGGAGTTGAAAGGGGAGATGAACAAAATTAAACCTCCAACATTTGATGGAGAGCATAAGAATGAGGAATATGCTAAGACATGGTTGCTTGGCATGAAGAATTACTTCCAACTGCAGAATTATTCTGCCTGTACAGAAGGAAGAATTGCAATGTACCGGTTGAAAGGAAAAGCATCCATGTGGTGGGATCAGTTTGTGCAGGTGCAGCACATCAGAGAGAAAGAGGTCACATGGAAGGAGTTTAAAAGGTATTTTGAGAAGAAATACCTGACTAAAAGATACTATAACAGAAAGATGAAGGAGTTCTTCGAACTCAAGCTAGGCAGCATGACCATTGATGAGTATGAACGAAATTTTCTGGGACTACTGAAGTATGTTCCATTCATCAAGGATGAGGTTGTCAAAATTTAGAGGTATCTGAGTGGACTTCCACCTTCCATTGGTGAAAATATTCAATACGATGATCCTAAGACCATGGAAGAAACCATAAGAAGGGCGAAATGCCTATATGAACAGCAAAGAGAAAATACTACCTTTCGGAAGGCTTGGGATGACCAGAAGAGGTTTAAGAAAGAACAGAGACAGAAGGGAAACAAGCCTTCCTTTTTCAAAAATAGTCCTTGGGGATAGTCATCTTTTAAAGAGCCCAGGAAAGTTGAAGGGAGTGAGAAGATGCCAAGGCCTCCACCTATGGAGTGTTGGGGCTGTAAAGGGAATCATAGGTACAGAGATTGCCCCCACAGAAAAGACAAAGAAAGAACTGTCTATACTGTTCAGCAAGCTGAAACAGTGGAGGACATGGGTAGTAGAATGTCGAGTATCTACGCAGCCATAGATAATAAGCAAGCAGAATTTCAATCACACATGATTGAAGTGGAAGGTATGATCAACAACCGACCACTTGTTATTTTAATTGATTCAGGGGCTAGCCATAGTTATGTAGATCCTAGAGTGGTGGAAAGTTTGCATCTAATGAGAAGCAAACATGAGAAGTCTTGGTTAGTGCAGTTAGCCACAGGGACCAAGAGGAAGGTCACTGAATTGGTTAAGTCTTTTTCAGTGGACATGAAAGGAATGAGCACTAAGGTTGAATTGAACATTCTGCATTTAGGCTCATATGACTGCTTAATTGGGATGGACTGGTTGGACCAGCACCATGCCCTTCTGGATTGTCGTAACAAGAGGTTCTCATGCCTGAACGAAGAGGGAAATTAGGTAACAATCCAAGGAATTCCCAGAGTCGTGGATGTGAGGGAAATCTCATCCATGCAGCTGAAGAAATGTTACCGGAAAGGCTGTCAATTATTTGAGGCTCGGGTGGAAGAAGCATCCCAAGATGTAGTATCAAATCTGGAAGACCATGAAGCACTCGAGGAGTTTAATGATGTATTTCAGGAGGTACTTGGACTACCTCCAAGGAGGGACATCGATTTTTCTATAAATTTGATGCCTGGAACGACTCCAGTTTCGAAAGCTCCTTATAGAATGAGTACGCCAGAGCTGAAAGAGTTGCAATTGCAGCTCGAAGAGCTACTAAAGAAAGGTTACATTAGCCCCAGTGTGTCACTGTGGGGAGCCCCAGTCCTATTCGTGAAGAAGAAAGATGGAATGTTGAGGCTGTGCATTGATTTTTGACAGTTGAATAAGGTCATTGTCAAGAACAAGTATCCTCTGCCAAGGATTGATGATCTCTTTGATTAGTTGAAGCATGCGAAAATATTTTCAAAAATAGATCTCAGATCTAGATATCACCAAGTGAGAATAAAGGATGAGGACATCAGCAAGACCGCCTTTAGAACAAGGTATGGTCATTATGAGTTCATAGTGGTGCCATTTGGATTGTCCAATGCGCCTACTGTTTTCATGTGCTTAATGAATGGAGTGTTCAGAAATTATTTGGACAAGTTTGTCATAGTCTTCCTAGATGACATATTGGTGTATTCCAAGACAGAGGAATAACATGAACAACACCTGAGAATGGTGTTGCAGGTGTTGAGAGAACACCAGCTGTATGCAAAACTGAGCAAGTGCTCATTTTACTAAAGGCAGATCCATTACTTGGGACATATTATATCTGAAGAAGGGATCGCTATGGATCCTGAAAAGGTATAGGCCATTCGAGAATGGCCAGCGCTGAGGAGTGTGGCAGAAGTTAAATCATTTATGGGTCTGGCAGGCTACTATAGGAGGTTTATAGCTGGATTCTCAAGGATAGCCCATTCTATCACTTCCTTGCAAAGGAAGGGGAAGAAGTTCCAGTGGACTGAAGAATGTGAGAGAAACTTCCAGTGATTGAAGCATCTGCTAACCAGTGCTCCAATCCTGAAGATTGCAGATCTAGACAAGGATTATGTAGTGTGCACAGATGCGTGTAAGGAAGGGCTGGGAGGAGTTCTCAGCCAAGAGGGATTTGTAATTTTTTATGAGTCCCGAAAGTTGAAGGAACATGAGAATAATTATGCCACTCACGATTTAGAGCTGGCAACAATTGTTCACGCATTGAGGAAATGGAGACATTACCTCATGGGCAAGAGATTCGAGTTGAGAACAGACCATAACGGTGTGAAATATTTATTTGATCATCCGACCTTAAATGCCAGGCAAATTAGATGGCTGGAGTTTCTGTGCGAATATGACTTTGATATCAAGCATATAAAGGGGAAAGAAAATAAGGTGGTTGATGCACTTAGCAGAAAGGTGCATGAATTACATGCTACAACCATTAGCATGTACCAGACTGAGATGAAAGACATAATTTTGGAAGCTGCAAATGTTGATTTGCAGTACAAAAATCTTATAGCAAAGCTACAGCAGCGTGAGAAGCCATAGACCAAGGAAAGTTACACCTTGGGAACTAATGGTTTACTTCTATATAAAAATAGAGTGTATGTACCTAATGTCTAAGAATTGAAGCTGGCAATTCTAAAGGAGATGCATAACATGTCTTATGCTGGACATCCTGGATATCAGAAGACTGTGGCAGCAGTCAAAATCCATTATTTTTGGCCGGGTTTTAAGAAAGAAATCACTGAATACATCGTCATATGTATGGAGTGCCAGAAGATTAAGGTGGAGCATAGGCACCATCCCAAGGAGGTCTTCTAGTCTTAAAAAAATATCAAGGTGGGAAGTTGGACAAGTACAAGAGTTGTACCTTTGTCTCAAAGTGCATTCTAAGGATGGTCGTTGGGCATTATGTCCAAGTATGGGAAAATTTATACTTATTCTTCTTAGTTCTCCAAGAGGAATAAAATGGTGATGTCCATTCTATGCTAAAATATTGTGTATGGAAATCTTAGTACAATTTTTTGTGTATGAGAGCCATCTCTTGTTTACTGTGCCAAGGGGATATTTGGGAACCTATTTAGAACATAGTTGCGTTTATACGCATTCTTCTCAAAATTTTAAGAGTAATTTAGTGGTGACCTATGTTTATAGGTTTGAGAAGCATATTAGAAGTTCATTGTAAAAACACAAGTTTGAGTCATTATTGTATCTAGCATTTGAGCATTAATAGAGTGGTCTCTCATTTGGAAGCAGACCCTGAGATGTATCCCAATATGGGTGAAATCTGTTAATAACTTGTGTAATATGGCTTGTACTTGTTGTTTCTATTTCTTTTATTTTCTATCAATTTACTTATCATTTGATGAAGTTTATGGATAAATAAGCGTTTTCACATGATATTTTACAAATAGTCATATTGATATTATTTTCCCAAGTCTAGTTGGATGTTAGTGTATTATTAAGAACTAATTGACATCTAAGGATTTTCAGATCAAGTTGGTATTAGATCTCGGATGATATCATAGGAAGGAAGTTGGTATCACAGCTGTTTTGACATGTATTTGCAAGTGAATGCTTGCAAGGTCCAAAACTCAATCTTAGAGAAGGATCATTGAAGAGTACATTCTTGACTTTGGTTCAAGGTGTGCATTTCAAAAGAAAGAAATGGATTCAAAAAAATATGGGGATTCTTCTAATACAAATCCTTTCTCCACTGAAGAAGCATTATTTTCCACATTCATGGAAATAAAGGCCATGATGGAAGAAATGTATGAAGATTGAAATAAGGCCAAGGGAACTAAAAGTAAAATCAAAGGAAAGTCGCATAACTTCAAGAAGTAGTCGAAGGGAAAAGAAGAAGAGAAGCCTACATGTTCCCATTGCAAGAAGAAAGGAAATGATGAGGCAATGTGCTGGAAGTTAAATCCAAAGAGGCTACCAAAGAAGTTCAAGGACAAGGGTAAACAAAAGACCATAGCCATAGTTCAAGATCTTGGATCATATTCTAAAGTTACAACTATGGTTGTCAAAGGTATATTTTTGGTTGCTAGTTCTAGTTCACATACTTCTTCTTCAAATGATAATGTAATCCCTCATGGAAGGAAAAGAAAATAATGGTTTCATTTACAAGTTATCTCAAAGAACACTAATATTGATACAATTGTTTATAGTGTATCACAAGTAAGTATTATTTCATAGAAAGTTGTTAGAAATTTGGGATTGGAAACTATGCCTCATCTGAGACTGTATCCTTTGGGTAGGATTTGTGATAATGCTTAGTTATAGGTAACTAAGAAATGCATGTTACGGTTTTGGATCACATCAAATTGTATTGATGAGGTAGAGTTAGACATGGTCCCACTTGACATTTGCAGGATGGTTTTCAAAAGTCCATACTTGTATGACATGAATGTCATTTTCTACAGGGAACATAACAAGTATCATCTTTTCAAGGATGGGATTAAGTTCATTGTGAGAGCTCATCAAATGAATACTAATTTGAGTATTGTCACTATAGGGTACATGAAAATGCTAGTTAATACTAGTAACAAAGATCCATATTTACAGCCTACGATTGAAAGTAAAATCGGTCCTTTGGTTGACGTTGTTCTTGTTAAGAAGGGAAAATATGTTGATGGTTCATTCTCTTCCACGTATGTATATTCAATTTTGTTTCTCATTTTATTACTAATCAAAGGATTGTGTTTAGTAGCTGCAAAAATGAATGGTGGACTTTGTGAATTTAAGGGAATGGTTAACTTAGTCAACAATGTTGTTTCAGTTGTCATTATTGTTGTGATGAGTCAGGTGCTTATTATCCAAGCAACAAGGATGAATGGTACTAGAAAAGTGAGGTGACAATACCCTCACTTCATTTTTTAATGAACCAAAATTTTGGAGATTATATAGGTTGTTTGGATGGCCTATAATTGGATCCACTGATTTATGGGATTCAAAGTCATTGTCAACACCAGAGGTAGACAACTAAAATACTTATTCCAATATTGTTAGAAGAATGAGACCCGATTCCATTCGGGGAAGTATCCTGCAGTGGAACATTTATGGTTATCATTTTGGGGAAGCATCCTAGAATGGAACATTTGAAAATAAAAAAGACATCATGCATATAAAACACCTCCAAATAATTTTTTCCATTTTTGTAATAGAGGGATTTATTTAGCAACCCTTGGAGAATTTCGAGAGTGAGAGCGGTCTTGTAGGGATTCCTCGGTGTTGCACCCTTTTCGTCACCTTGGTGAGCAAATAAGATGTGCTTGCATGCCCAGTTGGGTCTTGCTGAGCATGACAGCTGTAGAGGAAAGAGTTAGAGAAAGAAAAACAAAACGATAAGCAAGAATTAAACTAATAAAAAAAAAATCACAAGCATAGGGACATAGAGATAACAAACACAAAAAGACCCATGTCACCAATGTTTTTAGGCTGATCTATTGATGAAATCAAAGCACCAAGAAGAAAGGGGACTATGAGTCCCTTCTTCCTCCAAGGGAAGGATCTTGGACCCTCACAAGCTTGCTCTCCTTACAACAAGAAAAATGAAAATGGTGGTGAAAGAACTCCTTGCAAATCCACTCAATGGAGAGGTGGATTTATCAATGAAATGGTGCCAATGTGTTCTTGTCAAGGATGGAGTCCTTAAAACAATCTAGGCAACATAACATTACTTTGAATTCCTTGAGAAAATGAGGTGTATTCATGGATTTTTATAGCATTGCTTTGGGCTTTTGTGTAACTAATTTGTAGTGTGAAAAGAGGCCATTTAGGGCATTATTAGGTCTTTGACCAACCTACCATTCAAATTCAGCTCAGATTTGAGGGTCAAATCATCTTGGGAGCTGATCCATAAGTGGTTGGGAGGCCGACCACTTCAATAAATGTGCCGACATTTTTTAAGCCAAAAAGCATGACACGATACGAAAAATTACCCCACGGGGTAATGAATGTGGTTTTATACTGATTGGCTGGGTGGATTTGAATTTGGCTATAGCCAGAGAATCCGTCCATAAAGGAGAGAGCCTCGTGGCCAGCGCAGTCGTCGATAATTTGATCGATGAAAGGCATTGGAAAGTTGTCTTTTGGACTTGCGTTATTGAGATCGCGAAAGTCGGTGCAAATGTGGATAGTGCCCTATTTTTTGTCGACAGGTACAGGGTTGGAAACCCATGAAGTATAAGCTATGGGGTAAATAAACCCAGCCGTACGTAATTTGTCAATTTCGGCTTTGATAGCCGCAGCTTTAGATGGGTGTAGCGGTCATTGTTTCTGGCGAACTGGTGTGATGTCAGGCTAGGTGTCGATGCGATGCTCGACAATAGAGGGATCGAGGCCAGGAATTTCTGTGTATGACCAGGCGAAAATATCCTTATATTCCTGGAAGAGGGATTTATATGCAGCGATTTCCTGAGGAGTGCAAGCAGCTCCAATGATGATTTCTTCGACGATGCCATTTTTAATGGAAATGCCGATTTTGATGGTGGGGGAAATGTTGGCCATATTACCTTCTTCAAAAGCATCAGGGGTGGGAATGGGATTGTTGAACCAATCTATAGGCCCTGACGGGATAAAATCTTTTGTTTCGACCGCGTAAATGGGGTTTTGGTTAGGAGGCATGAGGACTTCCTGTGGAAAAAAAAGTGCGCGGTGATGTAGCGCATCCCAAGGTGAGTCTGGGAGGTTTAGCTCTTCAAGTATTTCCTCGTCACATTGAAAACGTTGGGAATACAAGGGGTCATGCGGAGTAATCTCGGTGACAGTGTGGTTTCCCCCTGATGGAGAAGAAGAGGGAGCAATGCTAGGAGATGGAGAGGGTTCACTCGACATAAACCATATATTGAAGTACTGAGGGGCACCCGTGGTGGTTGGGTGGAGAGTGTCCGTAGGGGAATGAGCAGGAGAGTTGGGGGGGTTGCGGGGTAAATCCTCAGAAACATCATTTAAGAACCATGGAGGCATTGGGAGTGCCTCGGGCTCGGGAGAAATGAAATGAAGATCCTCAAGTGACGAGGTAATGTCAAGTATCACCTCTGCGGGTTGGTGAGGCAGGGTCAATTGACGTTGCCTGTATTCAAGGATTATAGGGCACTGGTATGCAAAATAAGCTAATGAATTGTAGAGAGAGAAAGGGTATCTCATACGTTCATTGACTGAAGTGGTGACATAGCGAATGTCAGTGATATTTGAAGAGGACGTAGCAGGGCGTGGGTTGTTCTAAAAGTTCTGGTATACAGCCGCTAATGTCTGCCAAAAGCACGACAGTGCTGGGCAATGATGGGTGTAATGGCCATACTCTGAACATATAGCACAAGCATATTTGGTCCTCAACCCTTTACTACTGGAATGGTTGGTGGTAGTAGTGGGACTAGAAGTAGTGACGGGTGTTGTGGGAGTTTGATTGGGGGGGATCAAATTCCGTAATTCAGGTAGTGATGGACAATTGTTGGTTTGGTGGCCCTCTTTCTCACATAGTGCGCAAGGTGGTGGGATGCGTGGAGGAAGTGGAGTGGTGGGCTCCTTCTTCTTTCTCCTGCCCCCAGCTGTAGCAGGGGGGTTAGTGAGTATGGGGGTAGTGGGGGTAAGGAAGGGAATCATCATGGGGAGGCCTTCCTGTGGGGGAAGGGATGGTCGAGGGACCATCTCAGGTGGGTGTAAATACCATACTGGGATTGCTAACACCATATTGGGTAGTGTGAGCGTTGCAGCTACCTGAAAAGATTCTATACCTGGTGGAGGGTAAAAGAAGGGAATTTGAGTGAGGGGTTGGGGAATTGTCTCCCAAATGGGACTATGCCCCTGAGGGGATGTGGATTCGTGGAATGTTGGGGTCGACAAGTGCGCAGGAGGCTCCGGCGGGAGTGGTTCTGTGACTATTAGGACGTCAGGAATGACTGAAGCCTCCTGAGGAGGAATAACATCCTCTGTGTGAGTTCCATTAGATGAGATGATGCATACTTGATTAGTAGGATGAAGGAGTGGTGATGCTCCATGGTATGTTCCTAACAAGGATGGATCTTTAAAAATCCCAGGACCCATCTCGACGAGTGGATATGCGTCTTGGTTTGTGTGGATGAGGGGAAGAATGTTATTGAGGTTGGCATATGGGTTAGGATCATAATGTGAGACTTGGTCAATGGTAACGATCTTCCCATTGTGGGGGAACATCATTGTCCGAAAGATGGAAGATGCTACTGCCTTCATAGAGTACATGTAGCTACGACCGAACATGATATTATAATTGAGTGGTGCGTCGATAACTTCAATGTCAATGAGAATAGTCTTGCCCCCGAGTTCAACGGGGACATTTTGAAAGATCCCTTCAGGAGAGGATGGTCGTCCATCATAAGCTCGTAATGTGATGGCAGAGGGTATGAGTTCTAGGGAACCAAGTTTTTGCCATACTGTTTTGGACATGATGCACGTAGATGCACTTTCATCGATGATACACCGATGAACTGTGATGTTCCGTATTTTTACTTGTATTTGAAAAGCGATCAAGGCGAGAAGACAAGGTTCTCCGCTGTCAAGATCAAATGTGATGAGTCGAGTATCTGCAGGGTCGACTGCCTCCAAGGCAGAAATTATTGATTTCTGCTGAGTGGGACAAGTCTGGAGGACTTCCAATACTAACATGGCAATCGAGGATTGTGCTAAGTCGTCTACCAAACTATAGTTGTGAGTTGTCCTAGCCTGTGGGTTGTGGACATTCTTGCGCAAGGGGATGCGAGGGATGCATAGTGGTGGTTCAGCGAAAGGGTGAGGGATCACCAACGGGGGTCCCGATGGTGTAGGATTCATCTCTGAAGTGATGGGAGGAGACTCGGTGGGTGTGTGATACTGACGGTTACGGGTTTGCAGAAGGATTTCTTCCTCACTGGTGAGGAGAATTATACGCTCTGCTGGATTGTTGGGGTTGTGGTATTGTCCTACCTGAGGTGGGGGATGTTGTGTGTCCTGTTGGGTGTTTATCACACCTTGATGTGGAATAGGATTTTGCAGCATGGCGGGAGGGGGTTGTTGCACGTATTGTTGTGGTGCCTCCTGAGGGGCAGGTTGTGCAGGAGAATGGGGAAGAGCACCTGAGTCTTTCAACTATTTGAAATCAGCAATCTGGGGGCAATGATGAGTGTAATGGCCAAACTCACCACAAAGGGCACAAGGGAAGATGGTTTTAACATTATTTTTACCTTGGTGTTTGTTATTATTTCCCCCTTGGGGGTTTGGGTTCCCTTGGTTCTGGTTTCCCCCATTTGGTTCGTGTTGTGGGGGTTGATTCCTTCCTTGACCTGGGTTGTTGTTATTCCTATTCCATCCTTTCTTCTTGGCATTGTTTGATGGATGAGTTGGATTGGTTGTGTTCAACTGTTCAAAATTTTGGTATTGTTGAGCAGCAGAAGGTTGAACAAAATTTACCCCTGCATGTGGATGTGGGGGATCCATGGGTTGTGGAGGACCAGGAAACGGGAAGTATGGATTTTGTGGTGGTACCGATCCATAAGGTACATAGGAAGGCGTAGTGCTTTCGCTAGTACTATAAGTTGATGTTGAGGGAGTACCACTGTTTGTGGGAATAGGTGGATGTATGGGAGGTGTCGGTGGTGGTCCACTGATGGGTGGAGGTATAGAAACAGGGTATGGCTGTTGATAAGAGGGTGTGGGGTAATAAGAAGTTCCCCTATATGTCGGTGGGTATTGAGGTGTTCCATACATCGGTGGTGGTTGGGGTTGTGGACCATGGTGTGTGGTGGCACCTATTAGTCTGTCTGCTGAGTGAGACATCCCAGGTTTGTCTTGGCCAAATGGCACAGGTTTTGGAAGATCAGGAAGTACCATGTATAAGTACCTTGACTGTGCATAGATGAGGTCATATTTTTGGGCCTTACTGATGGCTTCCTCTTCGGATTGAGGGAAGGTGGAAGCTACATCATTTCCAAAGAGAGAGACAAGTGATCTAAGAAACCAGTCAAGACATTGTTGCTTGGTGGTTTCCGCTTTGCACAAACTACGTCGCCTACGCCACTCATGAATGTGGTCAGCGATGTGTGTGGCTGAGGTTTGTTTGAAGTTAGACAGTAGTTCTAGACCATTTTCGTGGCAGCTGGGTAATTGGAAGAATGTCAAGAATGCTTTGGCCAATGACTCAAAGGTCGCGTGGGACCCTGATTTTTCTTCGACATACCTTTTAGCCGATGGGCCAGTGAGTGTGCGTTGAAATAATCACAGCCTAATGGAATCATCCATAATGCTATTGGAAGAGCACCAAAGGTGAAAGGTCATGACATGGTTGGCAGGGTCGTCCCCTGCCTTTCCTTCAAACTTTGGTATGTCTGAAGGTAGTTTGGTTGGCATTGCAGGCCATGTGGGGTCATGCAATATATGATCATTGGTAAGTTTGGTGAGATCCGGTATGTTGAGAGAGGCCAAATATGGCATCTGTAGTGGGGGGAGAGGGTTAGCTCTGGCCATGGTGTGTTGTGAACCTGACCCTTGATGGGGACTAGGTGGGTTGGTGCTCCCTCCTTGAGAGGAAGTGAGTCCCCTGCTTCCGTGCAAAGGAGAGCGAGTGAACGGATGACCTTGGGAAGTTGACCCAAGAATTGTAGAACCAAGCAAAACTGATCCTAAGATAGTAGCACTCATAGGAGTGTGTGAAGGAGGTGCCGATGAGTGTGCACAACCAGATACTCCCCCTAATATAGGAGGGAGATTGAGCAAGCGTCGTGAACAATGGGGGTTCTGTGGTTCCCCTATGATGTCAGACTTAGCTGTGTGAATATGTGCAAAACGTGGTGAGAGAAATATAGAAACAAGAGCCTTTGTGTTGAATGTTTACACAATATATATATCCAAATCAAACTGTAATCAGATGTGCATCATACATAAAATGAGAAAGAAGCATAT
>JZKD02S2386364.1:331318-343314 GCA_000966675.3 Picea glauca
GATGAAATCAAAGCACCAAGAAGAAAGGGGACTATGAGTCCCTTCTTCCTCCAAGGGAAGGCTCTTGGACCCTCACAAGCTTGCTCTCCTTAAAACAAGAAAAATGAAAATGGTGGTGAAAGAACTCCTTGCAAATCCACTCAATGGAGAGGTGGATTGCTCAATGAAATGGTGCCAATGTGTTCTTGTCAAGGATGGAGTCCTTAAAAAAATCTAGGCAGCATAACATTACTTTGAATTCCTTGAGAAAATGAGGTGTATTCATGGCTTTTTATAGCATTGCTTTGGGCTTTTGTGTAACTGTTTTGTAGTGTGAAAAGAGGCCATTTAGGGCATTATTAGGTCTTTGACCAGCCTACCATTTGGATTCAGCTCAGATTTGAGGGTCAAATCAGCTTGGGAGCTGATCCATAAGTGGTTGGGAGGCCGACCACTTCAATAAATGTGTCGTTTAGCAGGTGTGCGGATTTTTGCGCTAACAGTCATGCATCGTGCGCGTATGCGCACATTCTACGTTCCTGTTTCGCGCATGTGCGTGCGCGCCCAGCTAGAATACTTATTAAAATAGTGAAATAAGTATAGTTCGATGTTGATTAAATACCATGTAAAATGTATGTCTTATGCTATGTACATCACAAAGATGTTATGTAAATTCCATGTTCATGTAATATGTATTCTTAATGCCTTGTAAATAAGTAAGTCAAACAGTATGGATGTTTATAGAAACATGTTTCGGTTTTTCTTTTAAGGAAGAAAGTGAAGGAAATGAACAAGAAGTTGATTTAGAGGCTCCAATAGATACATCAAGAAATACAAGAAAAATGATGCCAAGATGGCCTATGGCATGACCTACACCAGAATGATCAAGTCAAAGATGGAGATCAAATTTGTATCCAAGATGGAGATCCAAGATGGAGTTCCAAGATGGATATCCAAGATGGAATTCCAATATGGAGATTCAAGATGGATGTCAAAGATGAAGATCCAAGATGGAGATCCAAGATGGAAGTCCAAGATGGAGACTCAAGATGAAGGTCCAAGATGAATATCCAAGATGGAGAGCCAATATGGTGATCCAATATGGAAGTCCAATATGGAGATTCAAGATAGATATCAGTTACAAGATGAAGATCAATTGAAACTCATTTCAGTAAGGTGGAAGAGTGAGGAAGTTTTATCATCACTAAGTTGCTGAGTAATTCATAATTTTGGAGTTCTAAAATTTATTTAGTGGGGAGGTGTGATCTAGGAAGATTCAAAATGATCAAAAATATATCTTCTAAAATGATAATGAAAATGATTTCATTTTCTAGAGCTCGACGAGATATTTCCAATGGCATGTAAATCGCCTCAAACATACATCGTATGAAGAAGTTATGATGTTCTGAATATTTGACAAATAGGAAAAAATTCAAAACGATAAGGACACGTGGTAAGTCCATAGGATGCCACGTGGTCATCCATACAACTGACAAGTCATGGGATGACATCATGATGACATGACAGCACGAGAGGCTACCACATGTCACTCAGTTTTGGCATTTTCAGTCCCTAATTGGACCAGTAAAAAGTTGTCATGTGGAATTTGTATGGTCCACATGGCACCACTAAAAGTGTGACACGTGATCACAGGCCATATAGTGACATGGCATGTGGTAGGTGGAAATATGACAATGGCATGGAACTGACAGATGGAAGTTGACGTAGGCAGGTTGACTATGCATTGATGTGGCACTGACTGTACAATAGGTGGAACAACTAGATAGTGTCATGTAGCACTCTCTGATAGGCCAATATTGGATAAGGAGTATAAAATTTGTTTGGGCTCGGCAAGGTTTGAACCCCCGACCTCCACGGGAATATTCCAATGACTTAACTATATGCTCTGACCATTACACCAACCATACAATTTGTTAAAAAAAATAGAAATCATTGTATTTAAGTTTTCTTTGGGAATCTATGGAGTCAGGTGGGGTTTGACCCCTCAACCTAGACTACATAAATCCACGTTCTCAATCATTTGACACCATGGGAATGTGTGCCAAAAGGATACATCATTTTGCATGCCAAGGAGGTTTTTCAATCTTGCACAAAGCATGAGGTGGGAATTTGGACAAGTACAGGAGTTGTACCTTTGTCTCAAAGTGCATGCCAAGGAGGGTCCTTGGCCACTATGTCCAAGTATGGGAAAGCTTATACTCCTTATTCTCATTTTTCCAAGAGGAATTATGATGGTGATGTCAGTTCTATGCTAAAATAGTGTGTATGGAAATCTTAGTGTAGTTTGTTGTGTATAAGAGTCATATCTCATTTAATGTGCCAAAGGGGGTCTTTAGGAACCTATTCATAACATAGTCAAGTTTATACTTGTTATTCTCATAATTTCAAGGGGAATTAAGTGGTGACCTCTATTTCTAGGGTTGAGCAACATATTAGAAGGTCATTGTAAAACCACAAGTTTGATTCATTATTGTATCAAGCATTTGAGAGTTAATAGAGTGGTCTCTCAATTGGAAGTGAACTTGGAGATGTATCCCAATATGGGTGAACTCTGTTAACAACTTGTGTAATGTTCCTTGTACTTTTTGTTTCTATTTCTCTCATTTTCTCGCAAGTTATTTATCAACTGATGAAGTTTATGGATAAATAAGTGTTTTCACATGATATTTTGTAAATAGTCATAACAATCTTAATTTCCAGAGTCTAGTTAGATGTTATTGTATGCTTAAGAAATAATTGACACATCTAAGTATTTTTGTATCAAAGAGTAAGAATCTTGTATTCCAAGGATGAGTTATGTATTTGGATTAGATGAACCAATATTTGTTATGGTGAACAATGATAATTAACTATGAAGTATATATTTCTAGGGATTAACCATTTATTTGTGCAAGTGGATCAAGTGTGACATAAAATGTAAATAATGATGACCTAGTATTTACATGCTATTGGGTATAGCAGCCCTTGAATGATTAAGAAACAGATGTAAGAGATGCAAGAAAATTGGGGAATGATCAAAATATATACAAATTCAAGAATTTGAATTTTGATGTGAATGATTTAAGGCATGCTAGTAAGGCCAACAATATTTTAGTGTTGAAGTTCACCAAATTTCACTATGAGGGAAAATAATACATGACTAGAGATTATATCTCTATATGATGGGGTTTATATAAAATTCAACAATGTATTCAGATAAGAAAAATATATGAAAAATTCCACACATTGATAGGGTGAGTATACATATCCCATAAATTTTCAACCTTCTTGTTAAAATAAGAGGAACGATAATCATGAAACAATTGGTATCCGGATGATCCTTTATAGAGTTTTATTCAGATGAAAAACTTAACCAAGTAGATCCATGCATGATTCATTTTTTGATGATATTTCTTGCATTATATATAAAATTTGTTATTCACTATCTATTTATGCATGCTAATAAATTTGGTTTTGTTGATAAATGATGATGTGAATGTTGATGTTTCTGTAGCTTCGAGAAGGTATTCTCACATTGGCCTTGGTGTCGGGAATCTTAGAAACTTTGTTGGAACCCACATTGCATATGTTGTTTTGGTGAAAACCATTTTGGATTGGAGTTGGGGCTTCACATCCACATGTGTGAATACACAATTCTAATTTAATGCTGAGTTTAAAAGGGGTTCCTAAACTCACTCATTAGACTCCTATAAAACAAGAGGAAATGTGAGGAGACACTTGTAGATCTCATTGTGAAATTATGGAGTTAGAATAAGTGAGTGATCACTTGTGATAAAGATATTGAGGTGAAAATTTCAGCAAGGAAATTATGCACTTTGGAAAATCTAGCCTAGGGTTCTTGGACTTTCTGTTTTTTTTTTCTACCAAGGAGGAGGCCACATGTGTGATCTCACATGTTTTATATGAGAGATAAATACATTCTCATGTGTGAGTGATATAATAGGCCGCACGTGTGATAGAAAAGACATGAATGGGTTGCATGTGCGATGACAGAAAATAGGTCACATGTGTGAGATTTTAAATAGTTGCAGAGTCATATAGGATGACATCAACAGTCTATACATGCCATACAAATGAAATCAGCAAGCCATACATGGTGACATCAATATTTTGTACATGCCATACATTTGACGTCAGTAGGTCGTACAACATACTACAAGAAGATTTTCAATTGGGGGAATTTTCAGGAAAAGTTGTTGAATTTATAATTTTGCAAGAAAAATATTTTTGTCCTTAGATTTGTTGATTTTGTGAATTTGTTGAGGGGGCTATTTTTTACCTCATAAATTCTAAATATGAAAATTTTACAGAATACAAATTTGCGTTACTTGTGCATGGATGGTTTCTCTCTGATATTTATGTTTCTGATGTAATTTTATGTCATAATTTCAGTGAAAGCTATTTAGTGATAACAACGCTAGGGTTTACTATTTGAAGTCACTTGGAAGTAATTTTCAGATCTGAAATTAGAGGATTAAAACTTGACATGGTATCAGATCTGAGGCTTTGAAGAGAGAGAAGGATCATCTTATGAGACATAGGATATTGCATATTTTTTTCTACATTTCCTTTTTGTTATGGGAAGGTCACAATGTTGAAAACTATTAGAGTTGAGGACAAGTTGGAAGGAGAAACAAATTTCCAGGCCTAGAAGTCCATGATTATTCTTCTATTAGAAAAGAATGATTTCAAAGAGTATGTTGATATGGTGGTTCAAAGTCCTAAATATCCATAAGGATTGGCATCTCATAAGAAGAAGGAAGTGAAAACCAAGAAGGTATGGTTGGATTACGTGAATGATCACTTGGTTCCTCATATTTCCAAGAAGAATACAACAAAGGAGATGTATGATGATTTTTTAGTCTTGTACCAAAGTGGGAATACAATTCAAAATATAATTTTGAGGCATTGAATTCGATATGTTGAGATTTCCAAATTGGATATAGTTGCTAAATACCTCATGAATATTACTAATATTTGTGATCAACCTATAGCCATTGCTGAGGCATTTGATGAAATAGATTTTGTGAATGTGGCACTGAATGGTTTTTTAGGGTCTTGGGAATCATTTGTGCAAGGTATGTGTATGAGATATGTTTCCACCATTTGACATAATGTGGCTCGATTGCATATAGGAGGAGGATATAATATACGAAAGGAATCAGAAGCATAGATGTAGTGATGATGAGAACTAGGACCTATTTCCTCATACTAGGAGGGTCAAAAGATCAGGTTCTCCAAAGAGAGAGGCATATCCTAAGTCGATAAGGAATAAGGGCCTTATAAAAATAAAGTGTTTTTCTTGTCATGAGTATGGTCACTATGCTTCACAATTTCCACAATGGAAGGGAGGGGAAAGGAAGTAGCATAGATCCACAATAGAGGTAGATGAGGTTGCATACAGGCTTTATAGGGAGTGATTATTGGTATCCACCCTTTCTGATACAATTTCTAGAAGTGGGAATTGGTTGGTGGATAATGAAGCCACATGTCATATAACAGGAGCACGAGAGTTGTTCGAGAGCTTCATAGAGTCTAACTCAGATATGTACATGGATCTTGGTATAGGGACGAAGCATGTAGTGCAGGGATCTAGAACAATGTTATTCTAAATAAAGTTAGGAGATGTGTTGAGGGTGAAAATTTGTTATGTGTGCCACAAATCAAGAGGAGTGTGTGCTCGATCTTAGTGATTGAAGAGAATCCCTATGCAATTTTTTTCTAGGATGGATAGGTGTTATTCATGCCCAAAGGATCTAGCTTAGACACAACAGTAGTTATTGGATTTTGTAGGATGAAGGGACATCATATGTGAGTTATGTCCTGCAGTAGAAAAATGAAAAAGGACAAGGATTAGATAGTGGGGTTTTCTTCAGTAACATAGGGAGAATCCAATAAAGTGGATTGGAGATCATTTATGGTAGTTGATATAGTGTGGGAAGCAGAGCCACTTCTTTTATGGGAGACATAGATACTTCTAGGTGATAGTGGAGTGGGTAGAATACCTCCCTCTCTAAGAGGGAGTGTTTATTTTTTTGTAGCTTCGTGAAGGTATTATTACATTGGCCTTAGTGTAAGGCATGCGATAATATTCATTGGCACCCACATTACATATTTGATTTTGGTGAAAAACTTTTTGCATTGGAGTTAGGGCTTGGAATTAGTGTTGGTTCCTCATGCCCATATGTTGGGGCTTCACACTGACATCTACGAATAAAAAATAATATTTGGAGGAAGAATTACCTTAGAAAAATCAAGTGTTTTAATTGTCATAAATATGGTAACTATGCTTCATAGTGTCCATAATGGAAGAGAGGGGAAAGGAAGCAACATGAATCCACAACAGAGGTATATGAGGATGCATACATGATTTAGAGGGAGTCATTACTTGTCTCCACCATTTATGGTACATTTTCTGGTCGTGGGACTTGGTTGGTGGATATTTGAGCCACATGTCATATGATAGGAGCACAAGGTTTGTTCAAGATATTGAAAGAGTTTGACTCTTATATGTACATGGATCTTGGCATAGGGACCAAGCATGTAGTGTAGGGATATGGAAAAAATATATTCTAGATGAATTTAGAATATGTGTTGAGAGTGAAAAATGTGTTGTGGGTTCCATAACTCAAAAGGAGTGTTCTCTCAGTCTCAATGATTTAGGAGAAGAGATATGTAGTTTTTTTCCAGGATGGATGGGTGATTTTCATGCCTAGATTATCTATCTTAGACACAATAGTGGTTATTGGAGTTAGAGAGATAAATTTGTATAGGATAAAGGGCCATCCTATGCAAGTTATGGCCTACAGTAGAGAAGTGATAGAGGAAAAGGAGTAGGTATCTTCGATGGTTATGCAGACTCAAAGGGAGTCAATATATTCGTAGGGATTATCACTTCAGAGGGAGTCAATGGGATTAGAGGAAGAGTCAACTATCCAAAGTGATTCAACCTTTGGTTTGGAGAGAGGAGTCTTCCAATATGGTTAGGAAGGTGTCAACAGTTTAGGAAGCCATACATGAAGCTCATAAGCGAGAGGCTTCTAGGAGAAACATGTCTTCCAAGAAGGGACCATGCCATCAAACATTATTTTCTTTGGTAATAGAGGGAGCATCCAATAAAGTGGATTTCAGAGCAGTTGTGGTAGTTGATATAGTGTGGGAAGTAGAGTCACTTATAGTATAGGAGACATAGCTACTTCCAGATGATATTTGAGTGGGTGAGAACACCTCCCTCACTAATAGGGAGTGTTGATTTTTTTGTAGCTTTAGGAAGGTATTCTCACATTGTCCTAGGAGTAGGGCATGTGAGAATATTTTTTGTCACCCAAATTGCATCTTTTCTTTTTGGTGAAAACCATTTTGGATTGGAGTCGGGGCTTGGAATTGGTGTTTGGGATTCACACCCACATGTGCGAATAAACAATTACAATTTAATGTTGAGTTTATAAGGGGTTCCTAAAATTACTCATTATACTCCTACAAAAAGAGAGGAAATGTGAGGAGACACTTGTATATATGATTGTGACATTATGGAGCTAGCATAAGTGAGTGATCACTTGTGCTAAGGAGATTGGGGTGAAAAATTTAGCAACAATATTACACACATTGGAAAATCTAGCCTAGGGTTCTTGGAATTTGTATTTTTATGATTTTCTACCAAGGAGGAGGCCACATGTGTGAGAGGAGAGAGAAATAAAATCTCACATGTGAGGGAGATAAAAATACACATGTTTTATAGAAAAGGACATGAACAATCTCCACATGTGGTACAGAGATGTCGCACTTGTGGTACGGACAGGACGCATGAGTGAGGTAAGAAAATAGGTTGCATGTGAAACATTGTATGGGTAGTTGTAGGGTCATATAGGGTGACATCAACAATTTGTACAGGTTGTACCATAGATATACAATAGGCCATACATCAAGATGCAACTAGGTGTGGAAGTGGGTAAATTTTCCAGAAAAGTTGTTGATTTTGTAATTTTGCAAGAGGACTATTTTTTTCCTTAGATTGGATGATTTTGTGAATTTGTTGAGAGGGTTGGTTTTTCCCTCATAAATTCTAAATCGGAAAAATTTATAGAACATAAATTTATGTCTCTTTTGCATGGATGGTTTATCTCTGATCTTTTTGTTTTTGCTATGATTTTATGTCATAATTGTAGTGTAAAATTGTTCAACAATAACAATCCTAGGGTTTAATGTTTGAAGTCACTTCGAAATAATTTTAAGAGATGAAATTAGACGCTTAAAAATTGATAGCAAACACTCATGATGTTTTTATTTCTCTACATGTGATATGTGTTGAGAGTATTATCATGTTCATGATGTTATGTTAATATGTGGTTCCATTTATTATGTTGATGTAATTCTATATCTTTGACAAATATATGTTGAGGTTATGATCCTATGATAGTATTTCATGATGTGATGACATGTGGTAATTGCATGAAGTGTTTATGATAATATGTTTTATGATGTCAGGAATGAGCATGTGGTGCCTTATTATTCATAATTTCATGATGACAATTATGGTGTGTTCTCATGATGCCATGCAAGAGTTAGCAAGTGGATTCGTTTCAATGAGATGTTGATATTCTTATTATAATTGATGCATTGGTTGCATGTTGTGAGGTGGTGATAGATAGGAAATCCACCAGTGGGATGAAAGGGATGATTGATTTGATGATCTCATGGGAGCACATACCTACAAAGGAGAATATATTCAAGTAACACCTTATGGTATGCATACAAACTCAATCAACCAACCTATGCCATTGGTTCTTTTGTTTTGTATAATTATCGATGGGAAATGGGGCCATATTGAGAAGGACATAGTTCTTAATATTGAATTTGTGATATTGAAGTCTAGGAGCAGGGATAGAGTAGTACTTGTCAGTGGTTTTGTGGGATTGGACTTTCATGCTTGGGGTTGGGTACCTGGTAGGAGTTCTAGAGGAGGTTTATGTCATAATTTCAATATGTTTGGGATATGTGAATACCATACTAGATGCCTTCTTGGGAAGATGAGGCCTCAATCCTTGGGGCTCTAGTTAAACCAATAGGATTTAATCATGGAACCAAAAGTTGGGAAGAATAGATAGAGAGTACTCGTTATTTCCAGTGTTGTGATGTGGACTTTCAATTCTTGTTTTCATCACTTGGGTGGCCCTAATAATAGTTACAACAGAGGGTGTCGTGGAATATTCAGGGAGAAAATAAAAACACATAAGTAACATCATTAAAGTTAACTTCAAGACGAAGTTCCTTGAGGGGGGGACTATGTAATGCCCCAAATTTCAACTAAAATAATAAATGATAAATAAATGGTCTTAAAATAATAAATAGATAATAAGAAATTAAATTTAAAAGAATAATAAGAAATAAATAAATAAATAAGAAATTATAATTGCTAAAAATGGATCAAATAAAAGATAAACTAAGAAAAGGTAAAAAATTGCACAATTAATTACTTAATGACAACTGTAACTCATGCATAAAACTTCTTGCATGGATGGGAAAGAAGAATTATATATAATGAAGGTGGAGAATGAAGTGTGATCTGGATTACATTGAGAACAAAATTGAACACAAATAAAAATATAGCAAAGAACACAGAAATACAATGAAACCCAACTTCTATTAATGAATAATAGAATATTGTAGAACACAAACTAGATAGAATTGTGGTAGTTTATCTCTTAAGAGAAAGAGATGTTGGCTATGATCATTCAAAATAAGAATTACAACATACTCTGTTACATTCTCAAAGGACCCCCTTCACCTCAATCATATATGAAAGAGTGAGAGGAGAATAATTCCCATGATGCATGTGGGATAAATTGGTGCAAATTTACAAAATGATATAGGCATGTAAAACACTAGGACTTCCTAAGAGGTCACCCATCCAAGTACAACTCTAGAAAAAGTGTGCTTAAGTCGAAGTGTGCTTAACTTTGGATTTTCGATGGGATTCAGTGCATTAATTTTGTAGGCATGTACATAAAACCACTAGGAAACAATTACATCATGGTTGTAATTAACAAATGGAGATGAAATTGCATTACATTCCCCATAAAATGGGTGAATATCATGGTTTATCAAAACCACATTCTCAAAAACATTGATTTAGTCGAAAAGGTACATGGCCACTGAGATCCACCTAGATGAGTCCTCCCCCATTAAAAATAAATGGTCCCCATTGCATCAAGTTCCCTTGGGAGATGGGGAAAATTTTGTTTTATCTAAACCTTGGTGAGCCGCTTGTCTTACTGAAGTAGTTTTCCTGCTTGTACTTGGAATTATCCTATTCAAGGATGTCATGAACTTGTTTTTGGAGGTTTTGTATCCATTCAACAAATATGGTTGCATTATATGCCTTGGTCTAAGTGTGGGAGGAATTTATCACTGAATATGCAACAAGAAGAGATATATCAATGGGGGATAATGGATGGAACCCCAAGAACACCTAAAAAGGGATGTGGCCAATAGTGATATGAAGGGATCTATTACAACTATGTTGAAAATATGGAGGGCTCTCATTCTCTAGAAGGGAGATTATATAGATTGTACCCTTAGTTAAGGGAGAATCGGGCACTGATTCAATGGAATGCTTGAATTGGCAGTGTAGAGACACCCCCGTAGGTGAAAACATATATTTGTTCTCCTCTACAATCTTGTGGACCTTATTTTGTTGTATAGAAAGGTATTGAGCTAAGGTTATGGTGGTCATGGTGAAATTATCTTCACCTTCTAACCAAATCGTGAAGAGGGAAAAACATTTGGCATGAGAGATTACTTTGTAGCACAGTTTTTCCGACATCAATGAAATGGAAGTAGTCATAACTACCTCTAGTATCATATAGATTCAACCCAATAGAGTAATAAATACACTATATGGTTGATAATCATAAACATCATGAGGGTGTGGAATCGTCAACAAATTCAATCTCTTGATAACCTTGGTCAATATTAGGTTCTTTAGGCTCCCACTGTCAACACTAAAAAGTAGTGGGGTCCCTTCACCCACATTTTTGAATGGAAGAGGCGCTACCCCTCCTCAATCTCCCCCAATTCGTCTGGTTGGACCTTTACAGTTGTGATGGTAGTACTAGGCTCCACATCGATGATCATGTTTCTCTGTATTGAATCAAAGTTGGATTCAGGGTATGAATCATTTTCTTTAAGCTCAAACAACAATCATTGTTTCAGGTGAAATTCATCAGTGTTGTGCCAAGCACTTTTTTGGAGCACACACCACTTTCCAATATCCTTCTTCATCTTCTCATTACCCTTATCTTCCTTTAGCTTGGAATAGTTTTCTTGAGGCTGGAATTCCTTTCTATGTCCCTTGTTTTGTGAGTTATTGTTGTGGGGTATTCTACCCTACAGACTAACAAGCTAGGGTTTTGAGCTTGTACGTAGATCATGACCCTTAAGACTTAACTTTTAACTTTCTACCCAAAATCTCAACCCCTTTTCTCATGCAAACATGGGAAGAATCGACTCACCTTGTTACCGATGATTGAAGTAGATCCTCCATTGAGCCTTTATCTCCTCGCTGCTGCTGCCCCTTCCACAAAGCTTCCTGCAATCAAGGCAAGACTACACATGCATGCTACTGATCTACTAGAGGGTTAGAAATAAAACATAAATCAAATAACATAGATGAGATTCATGTACTTGGGACGGGAAAAGCATCTTTTTCATTAGTCTCAAAATGAATCACTTACAATGAATTATGAGACCGGCCACCGTTCCTCGATCCTGATCCTAGGCTCCTCCTCTTCTTTTGTCCTCCAACTGCTGTTGCATGAATTTCTCCTAAAGCTTGAGGCAAGGCTAAAGGGTTGGGACAATTATGGACTTGGCAATTTGGCATAGTTTCTTTGCTATGATTTTTTCCTTCTTGAATAGTACCCCTACCCCTCCTTTTATAGGCTAGAAGGAGCTAGGGTTTTTGGCGAACTCTCGGCCATGCATGGCTGGGAGTTCCA
>JZKD02S2386364.1:364795-385718 GCA_000966675.3 Picea glauca
ATCATAACTCATACCGTTACCCATCAAACAAACTTGGGTCCATTACCCAAACCTGGGGTCTCCAACTTCTCATGGCCATAACTCTCTAACCGTGAGGAATTATGTGACATTCTATTGGAAAAATGATAGGGGGGGGGGGGAATCAGTTGTTACCATGCTTAAACAATTATGCTTCTTTTAAACTCTTTACAGAAACACTGAATGATGATCACATTAATACAGGGAAATAAACTATGGCACATTCAGCATCAGTCACACATATATGAGAAACACAGAAACAGATATTTCCCGAGGAAACCCATACAAGGTAAAAATCTCTTTTTCTTTATATGATAAGTAATATTTACATTCTTTACATTATCATACATATGAGCATCAACTCATAATGAGACTACAACCTCTATTTTGCAAGATGCTACTTGTTCAGAGCACCAACTCTCTGTTTTCTCTAACACCCACTAGAAGGAAGCACCAACTCCCTGGTTTCTCTAGCACCAACTAGAAGGAAGCACCAACTCCCTAGTTTCTCTAGCACCAAATAGAAGGAAGAAACAACTCCCTGAGTGTTTCCAGCACCAACTGGATGGAAGCACCAACTTCCAATCATACAAGCACCAACCTGTATAACAGAGAACAAGAGTTCTCCCTTGCACCACCCTACCACCCTTGGTTTCTCTAGCTGCAACTAGATGGAAGCTACAACTCCCTGTGTTCAAGCACCCACTTGAACCTTTGAGGACAACAATCCTCCCTATCACCTCCCAAACTCCCTAAAATATAAATATTTGCTACTGAAACTTATTATAGTGATATGATGTTCAGCAATGGCTTACCAGACTCATCACTGTTCTGCTGCATTTCATTGCTCTGTCTGCCTCATTGTCTTTCTGCACACATGACTTGCGTTGTCTATTCTTTCGCTTTTTATGCTCTGTGAGCCATGTCCATTCACTGCATAGTTCCTCTTCTGTGCATTTCTACTTCTGTGCTCTGCCTCCTTGCTCACACTTCAATCCTTCTACACAGCGACCACAACAACTCCAACAACAACCGCTTCTCTTCTTTGTACTATGTATATATAGATTTTGTGCATCTTGTGCATGCAATATTCTCTATTTCTCTGCATGCTCATACTGTGCCAATATCCTCCACATCTCAAGTTCTCTGCGTGATCATCATCGTGACTCTTCAGCTTCTCTGGCAGTTCAACCCCTGCGTCTATCATCACTAGTTGTTATGCAAATATTCCTTAGCCTCTCTGGCAGTTCGAGACTCTTCGTCTTCTCTGTGACAGTCGAGATCACCTTCTCTGTTTCATTTACAGGCCTCAATCCTCATCCAGTTGTCAATCGCCTCCATGAACATCTTCATCCCTCTTGAAGATTCCTAGAGGCTCTTCACCTTCTCTGTCAATCATCCCCAAGTGTTTTCGAGTCCTCTGGCTGAAACCATCAGTGGTTTTTGGAAGTTATACTGTGTCATGCTATAGTAGCCCTCCGATCTTATTCAAATTCACCTCCACCATTGGATTGATTCCAAGGGATCTTGTATTCATTTTGACATTTTGGATTTTGGCAGTTCGACATTCGTGTGACCATGTGTCTGGACATTCCCAGACACGATCCTCAAAATTCCGAGGCAGAGCTCATATACACTAGGTCCTTCCTCCACGTGACCACAGGTTGTGCTAAAAGGTGTTGTGAACTCATGATCTTCATCGAACCTGATCGATGGTCCATGATCTCGATGAATCAATGGTCCAGATATTTTCAAGATCTCGCATCTCGTTGTTCCTTAGTTGGAGGTTCTCGTCACTCCAAGTTGCGATAGGCGAATCTCTGAGATGGAGCTCAGATCAACGATCCACATTCTTGGTGATTCGATGGTCCTGATATTTTTGTGATCTTGCATCTCATTGTTCCTTAGTTGGAGGTTCTTGTCACTTCAAGTCATGATAGGCGAAGCTCCGAGATGGAGCTCAGATCAGCGGTCCACGTTTTTGGTGATCCAACGGTCCTGATTTTTTCATGATCTCGCATCTCATTGTTCCTTAGATGGAGGTTCTCGTCACTCTAAGTCGCAATAAGCGAGACTCCAATATGGATTTAGATCAACGGTCAAGTTAAAACTTTGATCTGATGGCTAATATCAAACCTCAATCTGATGGCTAAGATCAAACCCTGTTCCTTTGACTTTCCAGTCAGCGACATGACGATCTTTCGCCACGTGTCCTCTTGATCCAACGGACCATGAATGTCATATCCACCTTGTAGCTTCACCATATCTAACGGCTATTGGTCCTTTTTACTTCCCCCAGATCCTACGGCCCAGATCTTCTCACGATTTTTCCACTTCCCCGTGTGAGTTCTCAACACCTTCAAGTCCCGATCTGTGAAACCCCGAAATGGAGTCAGACCAACATAATTTGGCCTTTCACATTTCGCCTCTTCTTGCACTTTAATGAATGTGCAGGTTCTCCCTGATCCAACAATGGTCGTATCTTATGCTCAGATCTGACGCCTAAGATCTGTCCTCCTCTTCTACGCGTTCTTCTTGTCTACAAACATTGCATTCGACTCTACGCTAATTCCTCCTGAGCTTAATTTGTTCCTGTTTTTCCATCGATGCAGACTCTGATCCTCCCATCAATGACAAGCGCATACTACCTATAAAGCATGTTAACCATCCTCTACACTATCTCTTCTGATATTATCGAGCTTTCTTTGCAACGTCTTCCCAAACTACTTCTGATGCCCATCTGTTACATTCTTCCTATACTCATGCCATATTCACTGTTGTACTTGCCATCAATGACAAGCATACGCTACATGTTAAACATTTGCCAACACATTCCACATACCACCGGAAATGATATGACAAGAACTATCCATCTAGRATATTTTCCCTGACAAATTCACTTTCCTTCATCTCATTATTCCACAATTAAGCATGGGTTCTCTTACTCCACAAAGCGTCTTCCCATGAGAGCTTTCACCATAAGGGAACCACTTTGGAGTTCATCCATATTTACTTATCAACCATGACAAAACAATAATGATTCATATTTACATCAAACACTATTGGGTCCATTACCCAAAACTTTGTGCTACAGGTCTTTCTTCAAGGGTTGACATCAATGAAAACCAACCTTAATCAACAAATAGTGTCGCAAGGTATTCTCTCATATAGAAAAAATCTTCCTCTTCACAGTATGTTCAAAGGATGCACAGAAGGCCACTACAATCGTTACAACCTCAACACCTTCTATCCAACAGAAGCAAATTATAGAAGATAAAGAATATATTATTTCTTCACCTACAATGGTGCCTACATAATGCCCCATCCATCCCAGAGACAACATGTTTTTGGAATAGATTCAACCCCACCAACAACAGGTTCATGACAGCCTTCCACATACCAAGCAGTGCAACTTCTCCAGCAAGGCACACAACTCAAAAAGATTCAGATTCATAAAACACTTTACCCACTTCCTCGGGAACTCAATGTAATGGATACCATTTATTCCTAAGGGGGAGGATTGGTTCATCTAGATATTGGTGGCCACCCACCTGTTCCAAATTCCAATTAGCCCATCTTGACAGTTTTCGATTTAGCACGTTTCTTTGTAATGGGGACATTTATTTGTAGTTGTGGGTTATTGAATTATGGGGCTATCATGAATCCCTACATATCATCCAGGTGGATATTGGTAGCATCCCACCTATTCCAACTGGATTATTTTGGAATTTTTCATGTTAGTACATCTTTATGTAATTTTGGGGCGATTTTGGGGATCTAAACAATGTTTTCTGGACTTTCCACAATCAAACTCTAGACATAGTCAGAGTTTCATGGAATACTCTATAGTTCTCAAAAATACCTTTGCAATGGGATATCACGCACCTAAAACAAATATTGTATGCAAAAGTTACGACCCCAAGAATTTAATGTACTAACTTACCCCAATGGGGCCCACATGAATTTTGGCGCTTCATCTCCTAGGGTTAGATTTTTTTATGTCTAGGGTTTTTTCATTCATGTTTATCATAAAAATTCCTTCAAAGCCTCATTGTAATCATCTTCTTGCGAATGTGCATATTCGTCACATATCTTCTTAGAGATAAAGTTGCCACCATTCTAGTGAGTCTTGCACTCTGTATTTTTACAGTCTCAGTACATTTCTTTCATTAATAGATATCATGTATTGTTGTATTTCTCTATTTCTGGCTTTCTTTTATGTGCATTTCATTGTAATATATCTTATTTCATTTCATTCTGAAAATAATCTAGATCGGTGGTAAGAGAGTAGGCTTCTCTTGATCATTTTTTAGTGCATGTCCCCAACGAGGTCTGAGTATAGAAAGTTGGGTCTCGATCTTGTCTCTCTTAAGGAAAATCGCTCTTGCACACCCAAGAAACCCTCTATGGAATCAGAAAAGAAAAATGGTGGAGCAAAAGATTCTATTAACCTATTTCTTGAGCAATCTCTCACACGACAGAGTGACGAAATGATGGAGAATTTTTCCCACGTTCTTCAACGCCTTCCAATAGAAACAGGGGCATATTCATCAAGAGACCACTTTGTAGAAACCTCTCCATTCAAGGTACAAGTTAATTTTTATATTCACCTATTTGAAGGTTAGATAGACGCAGATTCCTTAGAAAAATGATTGAATATGTGAGAAGTCCATTTCTTTGTTCACAATTATTTCGGCAGGGAAAAGAAAAACTTCGCACTCCTCAAGTCTCTCCCCCATATAAAAAATTGGTGGGAAAGTTATTGGGAGAAAAATTCCATAGAGGAATCTAGAATATATGGGGGTGAGCCAACTTGGGATTGTTTTGAGGATGCGGTCAAGGAAAAATATTACCCTGTTTATAAATAAGAATACTAGTATTTGAGATGGACTAGTACACTATGGCAATATAAGAGCCAAACAATGTTGGAGTTCACAAACACTTTCCATACCTTGCACACCAAGCTGGGTATCAAAGACTTTGAGTGATATCTAGTTCTAAAATACCGTGGGGCTCTGCAATGGTACATCCAAACCAAAATGGATTTCCTAAACATCTCATCATTGGGAGTTGCCTATCGATATGTTGTCAAAATACCTAACAACCAAAGAATGTAAAAAATGACCCTAACTGTTACCCATGATTTTGGTCATCATGATGATGTATTGATGATGGTGTACTTAGGCTCTTCATAAGAACTTTCTCCTGAGAAAAGTTACTTTCATCTCTTCCCATAAATCTCATTTTTCAAGGAGGTTCACAGGCTGCTAATACATTTGGATGCGATAATGCATGATTCTCGCAGGCTGCTTTAAGCCAGGGTGTGAACTTCTTGCACTATGTTGAATAGCTAGGGTGCGAACTCTTCCTAAAGCATGGAAAAAGATGAATTCTCGATGTTTCTAGAAGGGAATCTTCTAGAAGGATGGGTTGGCATTCGAATGGTTGTCCTTGTACTAGATTCCCTGATATTGTGGGATCATTATTATCCAAGTAACTAATTCATTTTATCCTATATATTGAGGGAATTCTCATGGAAAAGGTTAAGCAAAATTCATTGGAGAATTTTTGAAAGAATTGTGTGAAGGACTTAGCTGAACAATAGCTTGGAGACTCTAGCAAGTCTATCAAGAGGATTTGATCTTCTTCATACAAGGATTGAGCAAGTGTGTGTGTGGAAGCCAAGAGCAATCGAAAGGAAGCTTGCGGCATCAAGGCTATCAGGTTGTAATCTTTACTTTCCATCAATATGATACAATGGCATGTCCCTTTCCCATAAAGCTATTCTCACTTTATTGTGTAATTCCTTGATCATACACATAAGTTGATTGTTGAATATATTGTGCTATCTTCACTTTGGTTGGTTTGTGTTGTCTTGGTCTTGACTTCATGAGAGCACGGGAGTGAAGCGGGAGCAACAAAGACCCTAGGAAGCGATATAAAGGTATGTTACTTGTTCCTTCCTACTAGTTGATTCAATGGTCAAAACTTAGGGAAAGAGTCATGTCCTATCCTGTTTTTTTCTAGATCCATGTGGATATAGGGAGATATGTTAGTGTCCGCACCTACCGATTAGTCTGATAACAAAATTGGCGACTCCACTGGGGAGCAATCCCATTTTCTTTGTGGCTTTTGGTGTTTTTCTGTGGCCATTTTATCTTGTTTTACTATTCTCCTTTCCTATCAATCTCTAAGTCTTCAGGATATCCTGATAGACCCTATGGGTCCAGAGGCTTTTTCTAATTTTCCTTCATTTTCCAAAAATTTGACTAGTTTCAGAGGTTCTCGCACTGCACTTCACTATAGCCTGCGAGAATCTATAGAGTTCGCACTTTTCCTTTAGGTTCAGTGTGAGGTTCTCTCACTCTTCTCAAGGGCCACCTACGACAATGCCTAATTCCCACACTGTGTAGTATTGCTAGCCTACGAACTCATTTTTTCAAAAGTTTGGATTTGAGTTTTGGCATCTTCAACTACCCAAATCAGTCTAGGTGCCTCATAAGAGTTTCTTGGACCAACGATTGATGTCTTTCTTGTCTTCGTTTGCGTGCATGAACAGTCTTAGGATTTCAAGGCTCTTCTTGTCACTTTTGTCTTGACTTTCGTTTCTTGACTTTTCTTGGCAACACCATACTCTCTGATTTCGGAATCTGAGTGTGTTTGATTAGTTAAGGACCGATGATCAGTTGAAAGTTGAGTTTTCTTGGTCTTTATCATTTGCTTATTGTTTGAAAGATTATTTTTCTTATGCAATTGAAAAGACTATATTGGTCTGCTTTTTATTTTTGTTTTCATTGAAAGAGTGGATTGGGTTTTAATCATTGCTTGTTCATTGGTTTTTTATTTTTTGTACTCTCGCTATCATAGTGTAGGTCCTTTTTTGAAAAGTGAACAAAATTTTATCTTTCAAAAAAAAAAATTCGTCTTCGAAAACAGTGAAAATCAATTGTTGAAGTTATTGAAAAGGACACAATAGATAATTGTTATTGATGCGTGATTTGTTTCATTTGCATTCTAAAGGAAATTTTGCATTGTAGTTCAAGGTTGATTTGGAAAAATTTCTCTCTCTCCCATATATAGAATTCATTGAACGAAAAAGTAATATATTTCATTCTCATCCATGCATTGTTGGGTCAGAGTCATACAACATAAGTTTCACCTCTGTTTCCTTTGAGTAAACAACAACTCTTAATAACACTGCGCAATTGTAAAATTTATCTAGTAACTCTTTTCTAGGGCTCTATTACACCAACATTTAGCTAGGCTAGTGCTTTGGAGTAGGAAGAGAGATACACTCTCCAAAAAGCACAAAACACACAATAGCATATTGTGTTAGGGAGTGTTATATTCCATTTGCAACATCTTGTCCTGGGAATCCCTTCTCACACAAGGGTAAAGCACGAGGTCATATTGATCTTGGCAGAGTTACTCACCCTGCTTTGTTGATATCAGTGTAGAGATTGCACGTATTACGGGGATCACTTGGAGGTATACCCACAATGATGAGTGGAAGCCTTTTGAGTTGATTTCAGGATAGATACCCTACCCTTGCATGTGGATCGGACTGTCGATTATTCCCCCAAGATTTATTGTTGTTGGTGGTGACCTTAGTGGCCTATCTTTATAGGTTCTTACCCGAGGTGACTGTGGAAGGGAAAGTCTTCACGGTACCTGGAATTGACGTTGACCAAACTAACTCGGGCTCCTTGGAGGGTATACCCATGATTATGTGTGGGAGCTTGCACCAGGGTGTAATTCCATTAAGTAGGTCTTCAGTGTAACTTTTCCACCCTAGCCCAACCCCTTCTCGTCTCGTTGTTGCGACGTTGGATTTCATCACCAACTAGTGGCTTCGAAATTAGAAGGTCTTGTTTTCTTGGTGTTGCTTCCTAGATTTTTTTTACTAGCGCGTGTTGTTTGTTTCTCGAAGTTGACTATAGTATTTTCTTTATGAAGTTTGTCAATCGTTTACAATAGCTCCTCCACGTCATTCACATAGAATGTAGGGTTTATCTCCAGAGCATCTGGAAGGTTCTCAACCCTTGCCTACCAGTACACCTGAGGTCTCTCCTTAGTAGAGTGAAGTCACAGTCGTCACCACACCACAAGTGGAACGCACTGACTGTCTAGAACATTTTCAAATTACAAATACTCAAGAGGATTTTCGACTTCACCCTAATTCTGAGAGACGTTTTATGCGAGAAAACTCTTTCGGAGACTTAATTGTTGTGTATTCCAGATCTCCGTCTGGACCTGGGGACCAAGATCCTTTTTGGTCTATGAGTGTTTTTCGATGGGACCTTTTTGGTCCAGGTTCACCTATGATTTTTGAAATCAACCCACCTATGATTTCTGAAATATCTAGTACAGAGACAGTACCGGTGACTACCTCTTATCACTTTACCGTCCCTGCCAAAATGGCCCATCTCAGAACTACTTCGAGTGTTCCAACTGGGTTTACTGTGGTTAGTCTTGCTTCTATCAACACACCGTGAATTCCCAACGTCATTTCGACACTACCACCTTAATGTCGTGCGTTGAATACTTCCATTCCTACTCCTACGCAAACTCCATCCGGCTCTCCTAGTGGTCCTTCTTCTTATGGGCACTTTCTTCCCGATTTTGTTCCAACACTCCCTCAATTTCCTTTTGGAGGACCTTATTCGTCTTCTACTAGAAATCCTAATCCTAGTGGCGCTATTCCATCATTCACTCCAACTTATCAGTTTCTAGTTGGTGGACAATCTCATCAAGGTAGTATAACTCAACCCCCTCTCAGTTGGAAACTTCCAATTGGAGCACCACCTTCGATGGGAGGACTGACCCCACCTTATGGGAAAAACATACTTCCATCCTTGGCCCAGTATTGGAATCATTTGATCCAACATCCTCCTCAATCGATTGGGGGGCAGCAGTTTCCAACTGCGTCTGTAACACCCCCTAGCATGGGCCAACCATATCCAGGTTCATTCAATCCCATTTGGGGGGCGAATGCTCAAACTCAAGCCCATGTTCCAGGTTATAATCCGATGAGCTACTCTCCTGTCCAACCACTACCGAATATGCATGGATCTTCACATTATATGAAGACTTCTTATGGTCCTACTAGTTTGCCAACAAGGCTTCCTCCCCAAAGCCACCAGTACCCGCAGGTGAATCGACAGTTACCCTTTCTCGCCACTTTGGATCTTCTGAATTTGTCAAGGATTTTAAACGATCTTATTCTTCACTCTCCCCAATGGTCTGTTATACCAACCAAGATTCCATCGTACATTCCTAAATTCGATGACAAAGTGGGAGAGGACCCAAATAATCACGTTATGACTTTTTACCTATGGTGTTCATCCAACTCGTTGATGGATGAATCTATTCGTTTCCATCTTTTTCAACAACCCTCACAAGTTTTTCTGCGAAGTGGTATATCTAATTTCCCCGAGGCTTCTTCTCTGACTTCAACACACTAGATATGGCTTTCCTTACGCATTACCAATTACCAATCCGTTATGACACTGAGACCAAGATTTTGACTTCCTTCAAACAGACTAAAGGCACTCATATATCTAATCATGTCCATGAGTGGTGAAGGAGACAACGTCTCATTAAACTTGAGCTACCCAATCAGTTACTGGCAGAATGGCTTACAAAATCATTTGTGAACGAAATCGGTAAGGACATTTCCATGGGTGGCGTTGTCACGGAAGAGCAGGCTATAAGTCGTGCTCAATATATTGACCTCATTTACTCACAAATGGGAACCCTTTACGATTTACTACCTGACTTACCTCATCCTAATCCTTCCATCACTTCAACTGCTCCAGCTGCCTTGCATGCAACTGACGGTGTGATTGGTACTACCCAAGATTAATCACATTCTGCTTCAAGCACAAACCCTAAATCTACTTCTTCTAATGTTCAAAATGATCCGTCTCCTACCACTCCCATCGGCAAGACTTCTGAGGTAAATGTTGTCCAATCTACCCCAACTGGTAAAAACAAATCTAAAAAGGGGAGAGGTAAGAATAAGGAGGGAAAAAATAATTCTCTAGTAGAGAAAACCAAAACTACCCCTGTTGAATATCGGGATAAGCACAAACCACGATACCCTTGCCTTATCTGTGGTGATGATCACTACACGAAGGATTGTCCACAACGTGTCGAGGTCACTAAGTTCCTTCAAGGAGCTCCAAAACCACCTGCACCGACTGTCTTGTCCCAACCCTTCCCATCTCAACAACAGGCTTAGTTGGTCATCCATGACCAACCCTCTTCTTCTACTACATCATATGTTTTAATGTGTACTGGTGATTCTAAGAAAAAAAACGTTGCACTCACTACTCGAGCTAAATATTATTCTCCCTCTAAGGAGAAGGTTGATGATTTACCCCCTTCCTTGGTACAACCCTCTCCTACGACTCCACCTACCAACAGTCCTCTTCATCTCGAATGACCGAGCCTCGACACAGTTCTGCGACCCCCCCCAAAGAGCGTCATTCAGAAATCGGCTTTCAATCCTCATGCTCGTGCGACCCAGAACTACAACACTGTTGAAGATCTGGCCCAAGCACCTTCTGTGATGTCATCCCTTCAAGTCCTTCAAACTTATCCCACACAACGGAAGGAACTGTTGAAAGCTATCGGTGGAATTGACCCAATGGATACAAATTTAATAATATTTGACTTGGAAGATCACATTCCAAGGTTACCCCCTCAACTTGTGTTCCAGATCCAAGTGGTTGTCTCTGACAAAAACATTTGCCGAATCGTTATTGATGAGGGTGCCTCGACGTGTGTCATGTCTCTTGCTTGCTGGAAATCCATTGGCTCTCCTTCCTTGAATGAATCCCAAAACACTCTTAAAGCCTTCAATGGATCTGGTTTTAAGCCATACGATGTTCTTCCTTCATTTCCCATCACGTTAGAAGGAAAAATGGTCCAAGTCGAAGTGGAAGTCTTTGATGATACCCTTGATTATAATCTTCTGCTTGGCCACAGCTGGATCGATTCCATGCACGTAGTTGTGTCAACCCTTTTTCGTGTAGTACGTTTCCCTCATCAAGGAAAGGTTGTTACTGTCGACCAACTATCCTTCTTCAATTCTGATACCCGTACTGGAAACATACCATTTATCGCTAAAACCCCACCGAGTTATGAGAATGTCGGTGTAGGCCTTCTCAAGGACTCTTCGTTAATGGGTACTTTCCCCATTCCACCACCCAATGTTCCACGCTTGTCTATTACTTCCATCAACATGATCTCCACCTTGCCTCATAAACTTCCTACGTCTCACGACCCTTGGATAGTCCCTGACCCTAGAGATCATCTTCATTTCGGCGACGAAATGTCGTTAAGTCCCATTCAATCCGCCTATTAGGCCATTCAATCGGAAACACCTTCTACCCCCTCTCTTGGTGAGTTGTCTCTTGATCCTTTTCGTGTTATTTTTCCCATTGACGAGATGATCATGTCCATCATGGAGGACATCCCTTGGGACGATGGGCATCATTGTTCCATCCTCTTTCTGGAGCAACATACCCTTGAGCACTACCAACAGATTTCAACCCCATTGACCGTTGTCGTCATCTCGACCATTCTCGAGTCTGCACACGATTTTTTTTCCCGAAGGGAACTTAAGAAATATCTCACCCACGATTCCCATTGACAAATCCATCAAACCTGGATTCATCGAAAATGTCCATATTGGAGCTTTGTGTTCCCTTGACGAAATAGTCACCTATACGTCCATGTTCAAAGAGTTTCGTGACATCTTTGCCTGGAGCTATGAAGAAATGTCGGGTATCGACCCTGAGATTGTGATACATGAGATAAAGACATATCCTGAAACTAAACCCATCCGGCAATGCCTTCGTCTAGTTCACCCACGTAAAGCAGCTGCTATAAAGCTCGAAGTCGAGAAACTTCTGAAAGTCAGCTTTATTTATCCGGTGGCTCTCACCGACTGGGTTTCCAATATTGTCCCGATTGACAAGAAAAAAGGTACAATTCGTGTATGTGTTGATTATAGGGATATCAACAAATCTTGTCCAAAATACAATATTCCTACCCCCTTCATCGATCAAATTATCGATGACTGCGTCGGAAGTGAAATCTTCTCACTCATGGATGGTTTCTCCAGCTATAATCAAATCAACATTGTTCCCAAGGATCAACATAAGACTTCTTTTATTTGTCCTTGGGGTACTTTTTCCTATCGAAAACTTCCTTTCGGTCTCAAGAACATTGGCGCAACTTTTCAATGTGCTATGTCTTATGCTTTTCATGATATCAAGCACATCGTTCAACCATATTTGGACGATTTACCCACTCATTCTATGCGTCGAGTCGATCACCCAACCCACCTCTGAGCCATTTTCATTCGTTGTTGGTTCTAGTGTATATGTTTAAATCCTCATAAGTGTGTTTTTTGTGTGGAATCCGACCATCTTCTCGGTTTTATCGTTTCGCGTCAAGGGATTCGGGTGGATCCTTTAAAGGTTGAGGCGATCCTTAATCTCCCTCCTCCTTCTACACTTCACCAGTTGAAAATTTTGGAAGGGAAAGCAAACTTTCTTCGTCATTTTATCCCAAATTACGCCGAGATAACTCGTGGATTTACGTGGCTATTAAAAAAGGATTCAAAGTTCATCTGGGATACCATTACCGACAATGCTTTTGAAGCTTTGAAGTTGTCCCTAACGTGAGCTCCGCTTCTCTTTCCCCCCGATTACAGTCACGATTATTTCCTTTACCTTGTTGCCTCGGATTACACCATTGGCATGGTTCTCATCCAAGAGGATGATGCTCATGATGAACATGTTATTTACTACTTGAGTCGAAGTCTCACACAGACTAAAATCAAGTATCAACATGTCAAGAAACTGGTTGTGGCTGTCGTCCAAGCTGTCCAATGCTTCTGACACTATATCCTCTCACGCAAGACTACGATGATTTCTCATTGCAACCCTATGCAACATATTTTGACACATCAATTGCTAGGGGGAAAATACTCCAAATGGATTGTGATAATCCAGGAGTTTGACTTGGAATTTGAACGTGCCAAGTCCAAGAAGTCCTTAGTTTTTGCTGAGTTGATATGCGATTTTCCCCATTATGCAACGGAAGATGTAGTAGTTGATTCATTACCCGATGAATCTCTTTTCCTTATTAGCACTGATGATCTTTGGTATGGGGATATCATTATATATCTCCAAACCTAGACTTTCTGTCCAATTTTGTCTAGTACTGAACGACGTCGCATACGCTATCAAGCTTGTCAATACATTATCCTCGAAGATACTCTTTATCGTCAAGGGATTGACTTTGTTTTTCAACATTGTCTAACGTTCGACAAAGCTGAGAAATCTCTGAATGACTGCAATTCTGGAGCATGTGGTGGTCATATGTCTGGGTATGCTACTGCCCAAAAGATCCTACGAGCAGGGTATTTTTGGCCTTCTTTGTTTAACGATTGCATTATTGTCGTTCAGAAATGCCATGCCTGTGAGACCTATAATCAAAAGATTCGGTCACATCCTGCTCCTCTTCACCCTGTGGTCTCAGTTGGTCCCTTTGCAAAATGGGGTATCAATTTCATGACATGTCACCCAATTTCATGACATGTCACCCTCACTCAGCCGGGGGACATGATTACATTATTGTAGCCATTGATTACTTTATGAAATGGGTCGAGGCGATGCCGACATTTGACAACACTGGAAAGACCGCAACATTATTTCTTTTTAATCACGTCATAGCTCGTTTTGGTGTTCCCCAAGCTATCTTCACTGATCACGGTAGCCACTTTAGGAATTTTATGATGTCTGAACTTACTGAAAAGTTGGGTCTTCACCATGATAACTCAACACCCTATTATCCACAAGCCAATGGCCAGGTCAAAGAAATCAACAAAGTTCTCATAACTATGCTCCAACGAATGATAGGGATTCACAAAACAAGTTGGCACAGAATGTTGTTTTCAGCATTGTGGGTGTACTGGACATCCGTCAAGTCCGCTATTGGGTTTACACCTTTTCGATTTGTCTATAGTGTGGAAGCCATTCTCCCTATTGAATGCGAGATACCCTCTTTAAAACTAGCTGTTGAACTCCTACCCAACACCTCTACTGAGGAAGAACGTCTATTGTATCTGATGCGATTGGACGAAACTTGACGCGATGCCACTCTAGTTATAGAAGCTCAAAAAATACATGTCAAGGCCCAATACGACAAGTATGTCAAGCCTCCCATTTTCTCTTAATGTGATCTTGTTCTCCTCTATGAACAAGATTGAGATATGTTAGGAGCTGGGAAATTCGAAGCCATGTGGTGAGGTCCTTATATCGTTCGACAAGTTTTGGAAAAAGGAGCTTATGAGTTGGTATATTACAATGGTATCCCTTTGAGTGAGCCCAGGAATGGGTTGCACTTGAAGAAGTACTATGCATAAAATCATCTGTGCACTAGTACTTGTATTTTTATTGTATCATACTTCTTGTGTGTTACTGTAGCTTTCTTTTTTCATTATCTGGTCTCTGTTGTTATGTGACGTTGTGTTTGATTTCCATATGTTGGAGTCTTCGCTACCCTATATTGGCTTCGCTGATGGCGCTAGTCATAGTACTCAGAACCTTGCTTCTGCTGCGTGGGCAATTTACACCCCTACAAATGAACTTGTCTCCTTACGAGGTGTGTGCCTCGGCCGTGCGACCAACAACATTGCACAGTATAACGTCATTATTGAATTATTGGTTGATGTTATCTCGCTTGGAATTTGTCATTTGGTTGTGTGACTTGATTCGCAACTTGTAGTACTACAGTTAAGTAATGTATACTCTATTCGAAGTCCTACTTTGTTATGGGTGTATTTGTGAATTCGCCTCTAGGAACATTATTTTGATCACATTGAATATCAACATGTTCCTAGATGTCTAAATACATTAACAGATGAATTGGCTAATTATTTATTGGACAGACATTTGAACATTTATAAATCAATCACATCAATATTCACACAATATAAGGTAAATCGGTAGAAGTTGTTTGTATATATAACGATCAAAAGAGCTTTTTACAAAAAGTTTGTCCGAAGACCAAAATGTCAAAATATGAAGCTCATAGCTTCTACAAAGTGACGTCATGGATGACGTTCACGGTAACACACAACTGATCGAGAAACCCTACGAAGAAGTCAACTCATGGACACTGACACTCCTACAGTATGATGTTTATCACGTCGTGGAACCTCTTCCAGAGTCATGTCTGGAATATCTACAGTCAAGCCCTCCAGATTTTGTTCCACCACTTGATAATCCTCTGCATATTGTGGCATTGCCGCTACCTCTCCTCGCCGTTGAATGGGAGAAGTACCAAGAGGTCTGTAAGGTCCAACATCTGTGATATCAACAACAATTTTGTATTAGTCTTTGGACGAACATATAAAACAAAAACATTTGAATATGATAAAATTCACAAAAAACATTTAAAAAGAAAAATGTGTGTACTTCTTACCAAGGTCCCCCCACTGAGCATCCTTTGGTAGTACTAAATCCATATCTCCTCGGAAATCCAACCCAGCATAAGCATAGTCATCAACCATCAACAGCTGTGGTTGAAGCCAGACAAAGAAATTATCATCATACTTAATGATCAGTCCAGCCACGTGCCGGGCCATAAGCTGACACCATCTCAGCATCCTTGGATCCGTGGGAGCCGGTATATTCCACTCAACCTGCAGCCTCAGTAATGGGACCCTCTCAAGGAAGAAGGATACCAACAAAGATCCATACCCGAATTGCTTCAGGTTGCCTCGTCTGCATTTGGTCAACTGTCTTTTTACACTACGAAGCATTGCATCTGCCCAGTTGAACACCCGAGGTTTAGTACACTCAATAGCATACTGGAAGTAACTCTGTAACGCCATGTGAGGAGCAGAACTCCCAGCCATCCGAGCTATGGTGAATAGGATAGTACGGAGGGTCAAATATCGTACCCCCCAAATAGCTACTTTTCCTTTCTTTCTCTCTGCCTCGGGAACGCAGTGTAAACAACAATACTCACTCATGGGCAGCCCACCACCTCTGTTACCAGTCAGTCTCACATAGTACCCTCGTCGGGAAAATCCAGTCAAAAATTAAATGTCCTCAATGTCTAAGGATAGTGTGTGGACCCCGACATGAAATACCTGCTGATCAGGGTCCTACATACGCACCAGGTACTCTAACAACCTGACTTGGGCCCTCATACCTAGGATACGAAAGTACTTCAGGAGTTCACAGTTTCTCAAAGCAGCAATAGTAGGTGGATGATTTTCGGCAATTGCATTGTCTTCTTTGTGCTCCCTTTCACGCCATTCAAGCACCATTTTGATGGCCAATTATCTGCATAAGAGGCACAACAAAAAGAATAGAAACTTTTTTCATGAATTCATTCTCTTTCATTGAGTAAAATTTAAAAAAAAAATTGAGCTTTGCGGTTCTTGCAAGTGCCCTTTGGGCACAGTGCGAGAACCTCGCAGGCTACCTTAGGCTCACCTGTGAGAATGCCCCATTATCACAGGTCCTGTGTAGCCCGCCTGCGAGAATGGCAACGCGCAAGTAGGGCTTGCAAAATCAACCCAAAAATGAATTTTAACCAATGAAATTGAAAAATTAAACCATGAAAGTGTTAAGGACAAAGAGCCTACCTTACTGTCGCTGACGGCTCGCTGAATGGTCTCTCATAGCTCCCACAATCTGACGTCGAACTTTGAGGGTAAAAGAGGGGTTTTGAGCTCAAATAGTGGAAAGGTAAAAATGATATGGTAAAAAGAGTATTTACTCCTTTTTATTTACCTTTACTATGTCATTTGGTTTTTTATGATTATTTATCTATTAATCCCTAGTCCCTAATGTCATTTTGAGTGTAAATTTTGCAGACGTGATAATTTCAATGGTCAAATACAGGGATACAAACATGTTTTTCTTTGTCATCGTGTGTTTTGATTGTTTTTTATGGTTTTTGTATAAAACCTCGAGTGTGGTCTTTGTCTATTCTCGCACTAGAAAATACATGAGAACGTGACCGAGCATACTTTTATCACTTTTTCAGGCTCAACAAGGTTATACGAAAAAGGAACCTCCCTATAGTCCTCTTTAAGCTCTTTTCAGACTCTCTAAACATGAAAAGATAGCCAAGTGACCTTGCTATTTTCACGCTCGATAAAGTATATGAAGTAAGCGTCTGGTGAGCGATAATTTATCTCTTTTTCGATCTCATCCAGACTATTTTACGAAAAAGGAACTGAGAGAGTTCTCTTTTAAGTGTTTTTGCAAACTCTATAATCATGAAAAACCTCCGAGTTTTCTATCTCTGGACTCGTTAAACAAACATTGACAGACCCGTAATGGAACCGAACCACTCCTTCTTAGGGTTCGTTAAACATACTTCGAGGGACTCGTCCAAAGGATGAGCTTGCATCAACAAGCATATGTTATCCTCCTAAAGCTTGCGTAAAAATAAAGAGGTACTCGCCAGAAATGGTGGGGGAAAATTTGGGAAAGGGATATGCTATCATCTTCGTATTGATTGGCAGTAAGTGTCACTCTTGAACATGACACCCCCTATTCATCATTTGAAGCCGGTTTGGGAAATCCATTTGTCTCTCATTTGATTTACTACTAGGTCATTCCCTATGTCGTCTTTGAGTCAATGCTGCCAAATCATTGGTCGTGTCATTAATATGTTCAACAGAAGTCCATTTGAAACCTATATTGAGTCGGCCATCTGCAGTTGTCCATTCTCTCCATGTTAGCCTTCCCTATGTCCAGTTCAATTTACATCATACTCTATTTCACCTTTAAAATATGTTACTCATTTCGTGTCATTGATGGGGGATACATCAAGGCCCTCCTATGATGATTTTTGTTCCATCGACTTTAGCTCATTATATGGAATCAAGACTTATAAATTCTTTGGTAACTTGGAGCTTGCATGCCCCAATGGCAGGTTTCCTTGCTTTCGACAGTGGTTTTACATCATTGACCCTTGATCGAAAGATTCAATTGGATGTTCGACTTCAACTCATTCATTCACACTCGATGGACTATACTAGAGTACCTTGGGAGTCATTGACATCAATGGTGATTTCCTTCGCACTTGTTAACGGTTTCATCAATGACCGGTAATCAAGTGGTTTCTACCATGTTTGACTTCGATACATGTAATCACATGGTTAGATTTGTACTTTTGGGCAACGAGATTGAAGATCCTAGATATCATCTCTTTTATCCAGGTTGCGATGAAGTATGTATAATTTGTGACACATAGCTCCACTATGTATGTCTCGTGGCTATGTCGTCTCAATTTGAATTTTTCGCATAGATCCACAGTGTATTCCTGGTGGCTATGCTATATTTTGACGGCATGGATCCACAGTGTATGACTGGTGGCCATGACCCATGTCTACAATGTCATCAGTCTGTGATCTGAGTATGGGAATGCCTACATCATAATTGGTATATATGATATTTTGCAGATGCTTGGTTGTTTGCAGGTTTTCGATTAGGTGTGCTCCTGGTTTCCAACACACACATGCAGCTTACAAAGTCTTTCGGGTGTCACTGGTTCCAACCTCATACTTTGGGGGGCATTCTTTTACCCATGATTTTGGTCATCATGATGATGTATTGATGATGGTGTACTTAGGCTCTTCATAAGAAATTTCTCCTGAGAAAATTTACTTTCATCTCTTCCCAGAAATCTCATTTTTCAAGGAGGTTCGCAAGCTACTAATACATTTGGATGCGAGAATGCATGATTCTCGCAGGATGCTTTAAGACAGGGTGTGAAATTCTCACACTGTGTTGAATAGCTAGGGTGTGAACTCTTCCTAAAGCATGGAAAAAGATGAATTCTTGATGTTTCTAGAAGGGAATCTTCTAGAAGGATGGGTTGGCATTCGAATGGTTGTCCTTGTACTGGATTCCCTGATATTGTGGGATCATTCTTATCCAAGTAACTAATTCATTCTCTCCTATATATTGAGGGAATTCTCATGGAAAAGGTTAAGAAAGATTCATTGGAGAATTGTTGAAAGAATTGTGTGAAGGACTTAGCTGAACAACAGCTTAGAGACTCTAGCAAGTCTATCAAGAGGATTTGATCTTCTTCATACAAGGATTGAGCAAGTGTGTGTGTGGAAGCCAAGAGCCATCGAAAGGAAGCTTGCGACATCAAGGCTATCATGTTGTAATCTTTACTTTCCATCAATATGATACAGCGGCATGTCCCTTTCCCATAAAGCTATTCTCACTTTATTGTGTAATTCCTTGATCATACACATAAGTTGATTGTTGAATATATTGTGCTATCTTCACTTTGGTTGGTTTTTTTTGTCTTGGTCTTGACCTCACGACAGCACCGGAGCAAAGCAGGAGAAACAAAGACCCTAGGAATCGATATAAAGGTATGTTACTTATTCCTTCCTACTAGTTGATTCAATGGTCAAAACTTAGGGAAAGAGTCATCTCCTGTCCTATTTTTTTCTAGATCCAGGTGGATCTAGGGAGATTTGTTAGTGTCCGCACCTACCGATTAGTCCGATAACACTAACAAACAGTCTTCCAACAACCAATCCAAGACAAAGGAAAAGAAGGGTAAAGGAAAGACAAAGAATGACACTTGGAAGGGGTGTGACTTCCACAAAATATCGTTCCACAACACCAATGAATTTCTCTCGAAATAGTCATTGGTGGTTAAGGTCAAAGACGAGGAGCCGAAACCTGATTTGAAATCTGATCCAGAAAATATTGAAAATAGACAGATCATCGACGCAGACCCTAATTCTATTGTTGTGACCACAACAATTCAACCAGAAGAAACAGTAGATCCTGAAGAGGAGGAGCGCATATTCCATTCATAGATGTGGGTTAAGGGAACATCATTGCATTTCCTTGTTTATAGAAGTAGCCAGAAGAACCTCATCTCAGTTGAGCTCGTCAAACAGTTGGGGTTGTTGACAATGTTGATTAAGGTTGGTTGGCATTGATGTCAACCCTTGAATAAATACCCATAGCACAAAGGTTTGGGTAATGGACCCAATAGTGTTTGATGTAAGTATGACTCATTATTGTTTTGTCATGGTTGATAAGAAGTAAATATGGATGAACTCCAAAGTGGTCCCCTTATGGTGAAAGCCCTCACAGGAAGATGCTTTGTGGAGTAAGAGAACCCATGCTAAATTGTGGAATAATGAGATGAAGGAAAGTGAATTTGTCAGGAAAATATCCTAGATGGATAGTTCTTGTCATGTCATTTACGATGGTATGTGGAACGACCTAACGTTTTTTCACTATAACCTTTTTTTTGATAATGATTCAGATCTTGAAATTGATATGAAAATGAGAAACCATATCCAAGTATCTGTGTTTAAAAATTCATCTTGTGGGTCGTTGTATTTTGGTAGTTACACTCTGTGGAAGGGTTTGTGGCCAGTCCTGAAACTAGTCAAAATCAGTTGTTTCGGGTAAAAACATCATAACTTCTTCATAACAGATCCAAATTCAGTGAGACAACATGTGTTGGTTAGGGTAAAGTCTGTAGTATTCTATGAAATAGTTTCAGATCATTTCATCGAATATTTTGTGCGGGGCACGCTCTACAAGGTCTCTCTCTAGAATAAGCCAGAATTCAGCAAGGTTTGTCATTTTTGCTATAACTCCTTTTCTGAGAGGTTCTAAGTAGTTCCACTTGGATGAATTTCATAAACCACACTGAAGAACATTATGTATTAGTTTCATAGCTTTATACATTACAGGATCAAATTTATGATTACTTCAAGTTAGGGTTGTTGACTAATCCAAAACTAGGCATGTGAGACTAAAGAAAAGTTTGATGAAAATGCTAGTATCTTGTTTTTAAAGTTAAGAAAGGT
>JZKD02S2386364.1:397804-408656 GCA_000966675.3 Picea glauca
ATGTAACCCTGTAATCCCTTGTGTGCAAAGAAAACAACAAGTGGGAGAATGTTGGGTATGTGTTATATTCTTTGCACGAGTAGTAGTGTATGAGTGCCTGCGTTGGGCGTGCAGGGGGGCAGAGCCCCCCACGCGGGGGTTTGGGGGCAGCGCCCCCAAAAAAAAATTTTCGGGCCGACGTATTTTCGCCGAGACGACATATTTTCGGGACCACATGATATTAGGTGGATTTTCAGCACATGGTTTTTGCCAATGGTTTTCTATTTTTGGTTAAGGAATTAGGGTTTTGGACTAATCCAGGTCATTGGGTTAGGGTTTTGGATGCCGCTGGCTCCTATATGTATATTGTATTGTAAACAATGTAAAACAATGGATGAATATAATATATGTTGGTTTTCCCGGTTTGGGTTTCCAGGTGAAAAGTCTCTGTGTAATGTTTGTGTTTGCCATTGTATATTTTCTGCTATTTTCTGAATATCAGTTTGCAGTAGATATTGTACAAGGTTAGGATTTACAAAATTGTTGTGTTTATTTATGCATTTAGATTTATTGAAATTTGAGCCATTACACATAAAATATTCCTTAGATATGAACATTTTCACCCACATTGTAATCTCCTTCACTAGTGTCCCATGATATCCCTTTTGAACTAATATTTTTTTATATAAAAACATCAGTTCAAATCCATTGAAAACTAAATACTATACCCCTCTATAGTTGTCTTCACCCATAAATCTATTGATGTTTGGTAGCAATAGATAGGTATTTCCACACGGGTATAAGTGTCTAGACATGTGGAAATCGTCCAAAGCATTCTACCTTGAGACATTAAGCAAATGAAATGATAAAAGTAATTAGAATTTAATATTAGTCATTGATATCAAGTGAGGTGAGAAGCAATCTCAACCATCAATCACTTTGGAGATTAGGGTTGGGTCATAAATCAAGATTATAAAATCAAGGCTAGGGTGAAGGAGAAGACACTTGATAGTTGTGTGTGAGACAAAGTTGAATCACGAAGGATTGTGATTCAATGATATCTTGGATAGGTGGATAAGGACTTCCATCTAGAGATTAGGTCAAGGAGAAGAGAGAACATAGGCAGCTACAAGTGGGTTTCAGAGAAAAACAAAGCCACATGAAAGGATCAAGTCATATGAAGTTTTTTGTATAGTCCTTGAGGTCGTGTACATGAGTTTCAGTGGAGACAGTAGTGTATATGCAATTTTTCTTAAGGAAAGGAACATACACCTCAAAAATAATTCCAAATATGGATCTTACAATAAAGTGGACTTTGTGAGTTTTTTATGCAGTTGTGTTTCTCTCAGCGGGCCATTATCCCTATTAAAGGAGCCTTGAAATCATCTCAGAACAAGTTTTCCCTCCATGGTTTTTCTAGGGGTATCTACCCCAAAATATTGGTTTTTATTTTCACATCACTTGGTTTCCATTATTACTTCCACTATATTTATTTGATTTGAATATTCCAGCAGTGTATTTTGTTTTGTGATCTCCTAACTTGATTTGCAGTAAGGAAATCACTAGATAACAAGATACCTAGGTGTTGTAGTAAGGATTTCAACATGGTATCAAAGAAGTCACTTTGGGAGGAATTCAGATCTCAGATCCATAGCAGTTGAGAGAAGATCTATCAGATTTGCAGGATATCTTAGCAGATCCATAACTAACAAGCATAAATCGAATGTCATATTTCAGGTAAACCGTCACACTGAGGTAGAAATAGTATTTTGTAGTTTTATGGAGTTGTACACGGGTTGGAGAAGGAATAGGCATGTACATACGTGGTTTTATTTGGAGACAACCATGTATATGTGGGTTGTAGTAATCATAGGCACATACATACATGAGTGTCAATAAGGGATTTCATGTACATACACGAGTTTCAATGGTGACAGACGCGTACATGTTCATGTAGGTTAGTATAGGGGTAGTTTCATGAGTAGGTGGAAGTTTATCATGTCTATAGGATGACATTAGCAGGTTTGAGAGTTGAATAGAGATTGGATGAATCATCCAACTTCCTATATTGGAAAGCAATAGTTACTTTGTCATTAAAGGAGTATGACCTTTGGGAGTTAGTGGAAAAAGTAGGTTCTCCATCGACATATAAAACAACTTTGTAAAATCACAAGAAGAAGGAGATCAAATTTGATATGGTTATCTTGGATTCACTGAAGGATCATCTAATTACTCACCCATTCAAGAAGAATACAACTGAAGAGATGTTTGAGTCCTGGGTAGGTTTATTCCAAAACACCAACATGAATATGAATATGGGCTTAAGAAATAGACTTGGATCTGTGCAACTGTCTAGATCTAACAATGTTACCAGCTATTTCATGAGGATCACATAGGTACATGATCAGCTTGCAGCCATAGGGGAGAAGACATATAACGTAGAGCTCATGAATGTGGAATTGAATGGTCTTACCAAGTCATGGGAACCATTTTTCAAGGGATTATGCATTCAATAAAAACTCCCATATTGGAAGAGGATTTGGGATGATTGCATCTAAGAAGAGACTTTGGAGGAGTCTAAAAGAAACAAGCAAGGAAGTAGTGATGAGAAACTAGATCTTGATAAAGGAAAGAGTTCTATAAATAAGGGTAACAGTTATGGAGGATCATCACATCCAGGGAATAAGAAGGAATTGAGTAAAATAAAGTTATTCTCATGTCATAAGAATGAACATTATGCATATTACTGTCCAGAGAAGAAGAAGGTAAAGGAAATACATAAAAAAAAACATCATTAGAGACACAACTAGATGAGTTTGCAATGAAGTTTGAGAAGGATTTATCACTAGTTTATTTCCTTTCTACCAGCACAACTATGAGGAGTGCTTGGTTCTTGGATAGTGGTGCATCTCATCATATGAAATAAGAAAAATAATTATTTAGTAGTATGACAAAGAGGGACTCATATGTTCATGTAGATATTGTTTATGATGCTAAGTATTTAGTGAAGGGAGAGGGAACAATTATGTTTTGGCTTGAGTCAGGAGGTTCATTGGATGCCAAGGATGTGCTTTACATACCAGGTTTGAAGAATAATTTTCTCTCATTCTTATCTATGGAGGCTAGGGGTTTTCCATGAATTTTCAAAGAGGGAAAGTACTCATATGTATTGAGAAATCTATCCCAGACACAACAATGGTCGTTGGGGTTAGAGAGGGCACTTTATACAGGTTGTAGGGTAAGCATATTCAAGATTTGGTACATGATAGAGAAAACCTATGAGAGTTATTGCATAGGAGGTTGGGTCACCTACACTACATGGAATTTCTGATTCTGAGGGGGATTGTTATAGGTCTTCTAGAATTCTGTATTGAGTAGGAGGGAGTGTGTGGAGGGTGTGGGCTTGGAAAAAATTCCAACGCTAATTTTCCAAGAAGAAAGAGTAGGTCCAAGAAAATATTGGATATTATCCATTCATATGTGAGTGGTTAGATTTTAGTAGCATCAGTGAAGGGCACATCATACTATGTGACGTTCATTCATTATTGTTCCAAAAAAACCACGATCTTCTTTATGAAGACCAAGGATGAGGTCTTCAATTGGTTTCAGGAGTTTAGAGCTCAGGTGGAGAACCAAACAAGAAATAAAAACAAGGTATTAGGGTCAGATAATGGGGGAGAGTACAACTCTAATGAATTCAAGGATTTATGCAGGGAGGAAGGGATCAAGAGGGAGCTGACAGTCTCATACAATCCTCAACAAAATGGGGTTGTGGAGAGAAAAAAACGGTCCATCATCAATTCTTCCAGGGCTATGATACATGACCAAGAGTTTCCTATGTTTCTTTGGGTAAATACATGTAACACGACAGTATCTATGAAAAACATGAGTCCTCATAGGATATTGGGGGACAAGAGTCTGGAGGAGGCATTCTCGGGATTGAAGACAGAGATAGGACATTTGAGGATCTTTGGTTGTCCAGTTTACATCCATGTGCATGTGGATAAGAGGAAAAATATGGATCCTTCAGGAAAAAAGGGTATATTTGTGGGGTACAATGAGACCTTAAAGGATTACAAGATTTCCATTCCAGCGCAAAGGAAGAAATTTGTGATCAGAGATGTTAAGATTGAGGATAACTTGGCATTTAGGAGATTTTAGGAGTCATCAATAGTGACAGAGGACAAGGAGCAGTAGGCTCCAAAGGATGATAAGTAATATACAAATCAGAATTTGGGTGGGGAGGAGGAGTTAGCCCTTCCAGTCCTACTAGGATACCAAGGTGGATTTTAATTACAATGAGGGATGTTGGTGATGCTCCTAGGAGTGTGGTCAGAGAGCAAAGTCCTACAAGAAAATTTTTGAACTACATGGCTCTTATTAGTAGGATCATTGATGTTGAGCCTTCCAATTTTGAGGAAGCAACATATTAGAAGGTATGACGGGATGCCATTGTAGAGGATTTGTAACACCCTCAGTTTTGATCCCTATGAACTATAATGTATTATGTAATTATGACTTACGATGGTGAGCTGGTAAATGTAAGTGAGTTGGAAAATGAGCCATCTTTCCTAGGAAATGTAATACTTCATATATGTTAATAAAATACAACATTGGGTGCATAACGGACAAGGACAAGAGGTAGGGGTCTATGATTCCACAAGAGAGGGGGATAAAGGGGCTAAGCCTTTTTATTATATTTTATTTTCTCATTTTGGTTTCAATTGAGAAAAGTGGTTACATGATCTTCTTGGGGGACGACATGTGGTTCTTGATTCCCAAATAAATATATAAACAACTCGTTGGGATGTTTAGGGGTTCATTCATTCACTCTTACACTCTTCTCACTCTTTCATTTTTTGGTGACGTATTATTTCTAATTCATGTTCTCTTGGTCTGAGCATGGAAATGAATGGTTGCACGAGGAGATCCATTGCTAGATGGATGTAATAAATTAATGGTCATCCCATGAGTAAATGGATGCATGTCTGCATGAGATTGATGGCGGTTCGGAAAGAACTATCCACAACTAAGAATCCTTGGAGTTTACAAAAGGGATATTTCCTGACCAGTAGCATTGGAGTCCTAGAGAGAAATGGAACAAATTTTTGGACTGCATGGCAGAGAAAGGTGTTCATTTCTTTGGGTTGTGCAAGCTGAAGGGGAAAGAGAGATGGAAATTAGGATTTGTTGTGTGGTCGGGAAACTTGAGAGATAGTTATCCAATTATTGTGTGTTTTAGATTTGGCCTAGGAACCGTCCTTGTGGATTCATATCCCTCGCTTGGGGGTGACCTATTATTGAGAGTAAATTAACATTAGTGCCTATGGTTGGGAGGAATGTCCTTGGTCTACAGCTAGTTTGTGAATGTTTACTTGCAAAGATAAGTGCTCTTTGTGTTTTATGTATAATGTATATTTCATTTTGTATTTAATTATCTCTAAGATGTATTTATGTGTGCATGTTTTCTAGTTATTTGTTGTACATGGAACACTGCTTATTTCTTTTATGCCGTAGCATGGATCTTGACTAATGCATGTGAGTCTTTCATGCTTGATTTCAAATTAATTATTATCAAAATTCGATATCAGTCTTGAAGGGAGTTTTTGAGGTAGTGTGACCAACCTGTGGGTGGTTGGGTACATTACAGATTTGTATAAGAGCTTATTGTTCAAAACCAGACTGGTATGGGCCAGAAATAGTGAGAATTTGAAAAAAAATCATTATTTCATATTTGTCTGTGAAAAATTTAGCGAGACAACGAAGAAAAACAAAAGTGAAATCCCCAAATTTCGAGCATATATCAAATTTCCATTATTCAAAGTAGTTAAATAAGTGATTTATGGCATCGATATACAGTTGCGGAGTTGAATTTGGTTTTTTAGTTTGAATTCTTGTAAGTTTCATGACGACTCTGTAGTTTTGTGGATTGAAGGCCCATATTAATTCGACCTGGAGAATCAATGGTCAAGATTCAATCATAGAGGTCTGAGAAATGAATTCTTGATAGGCCTTCAGGAAGGAGGGTTCAGAAATACCTAGGATTTGGAAGTCCAAAGAAGATAATACTAATGGTAGAATCCCAAAAGAATGAGAGTCGTTAGATAGGTCGAGATCATTCTCAGTCGTTATATCTCTCAGAGATGTTCTTTTGGAAAAGTGTTTTCGGAATATCTCGTTCAAAAGAGTTTTGATGGTATCAAAAAGGAATATTCTTCAATACCCTCCTTTTCAGAGTAGTGAAACTTAGCCAATATTTTGAACTCCAAATGTAGAGTTTTGATGGTATTGAAAGGGAACATTCTTTGATTCCCTCTGGTCGGAGTGACGAAGCTTACCTAATATTTTGAACTCTGAGTGAAAATTTTCAATGGTATTGAGAGGGAATATTATTCAATGCCCTCCTTTTTAGAGTAGTGAAAATTTATCAATATGTTGAAATCCGAATGAAGAGTTCTAACGATATCGAAAGGGAGTATTCTTCGATATCCTCTAGTCGAAGCGACAAATCTTACCTAATATTTTGAAGTCTGAGTGAAGAGTTCTGACGGTATCAAAATGGAATATACTTCAATACCCTTTGGTCAGAGCAGCAAAGCTTACCTAATAGGGAATATTTCGACAGTATTGAAAGGGAATATTCTTGGATTCCCTCTTGTAAGAGCAGTGAAGCTTGCCTAATTTTCTGAAATATGAATGATAGGATCTCATGGTATTGAAAAGGGAATATTCTTTGATACCCTCTTTTCAGAGTCCCATTTGAGACTGATTATTTATCACTCTCAATGGGAACCTTTGATGGACATTCCAGATCTATTATTATTTTAAGATCAACGATGTAGATTGCCCCATAGGCAAAACTACTCCATAGTGTCAAAAAAACATCTAGAGCCATTTTCTTAGTTTGGCCATAACGACAGCATATTGAGTCATTTTCTGGTGAAAATTATCGATTTTTTCCGCATATATGAGGTCTACAAAAGTTCCAACGAGAGTCATTGTTCATTTCATCTTGGATGTTTTAGAAATTGTGAAATAGTGGATTTTAAAGATCTGGGTTTAGATCATTGGTAGAGGTCCAGATTAAGATGAAATTCATTGAGAGTTTCCATAAAGAATACAAAGAAATAACCCATGAACGAACTAAATAAATACTAAGGGGATTGGAATGGGGATGCTTAAATAGGACAAAATCCACTATTCTGAGCCACTTTTTTTTAATTTTTGATATTTTTTGAGGAGGAAAAGTGACCCCAAATCACAAAACTGAAAACTTTTATTTACTCAACATTTTATACACTCATCAATATGAACAAATTTGGTTTAGTGAAATTTTTCCAAAAGTGCACATATTGTGAGATAACCAATTTTGCTAAAAATTCCAAGTTTGGAAAAAGAGGTGAAAAGGGGAAAGATGGTTATTTCCAGATTGTTGCAGGTTTTGACTAGAGCATCATATTGAAAATATAAAAGTTTTTATGAATTCCTTGTAATTTTTTTTATCTACACCTCATATAAAATTTTCTCTTGTTCTTGACATATTTTCTTCTGTAGTTGACTGAAGTTGGCATTTCAATAACATTTCACTAGTGGAGAAAATGCACAAATGGGGTGAAAGTGGTTTTTCAGGAATCCATAACTTTTAGCTAAGAGATTGGATTGAAGAAAGAGTACATTTGTTGAAAATATGATTATGAGGAGAATTACCTTGAACTGCTACAATTTGGAGAATTGTGATATATTATTCATAAATTGAGCGGAAACAATGGACCTATAACATTAATTGACATTTTTTTATGATATGCATATTTCTAACAAAAATGGTTGCTTGCACATTTTGTAGAATTAGGGGGTATAAAAATATCAGTTCAGTATAATAATGCATATTCAATATATGAAAGAAGGAGAGGGAGCCTTCAGTCATGATAAAGAGGCCAAAGGACAAAATATTAGTGTTGGTAATACAGATATAGAATCAAATGGACACAAGGGCATAGGGGAGAAAGAAACATTAATAGAGACTTTGAGAAGCCTATGAATAGAAATACAAAGCTACAAACAAGAAATTAAATTTTCTTAGGAAACAAATATCTACATGACAAGTAATGAAAATTCAATAAAGAACTAAAAAAAAGAAGAATGAAACAAAATTATTATTATTCAGCTGCTACAAAGTTTGAATGAATTGCAAGGCACAACAACAAGAATCTTGACATAGGACATGAATCTAGCAAGTGAAGAATGAAATTGATGGGCATATAAAGGAATAATAAGACTCCATAGCCTTGAAGGAAGAGGTGTATATAGCTGCAAATCTTGATGTGAAAGAGAACAAGGAGCTTAAGAGGTGGTGTGTGAATAATCTCTATGTGTCAAACACAACAGTGGCTAGGATGGATTTGTTAGATATGACTTAGCTACTTATTTAAAATTACTCATACAAAGAAATCCATTTCTGATATCAAAGTTCGCAGTGGAAGCATGATACCAATGTAGAGAAATTGGAGATAGAAAAATGAATGATCTTTCACTTAAAAGTGCCACTGAATGAAAATAGACTTCCATTTGGAATGGTATTAAGTGTGAAAGGTATGGTTTCACAGGAAAATGTTAATGAAGTAGTATGATGGAAAAATAGGAGTAATAGTATTTGATTCAAGAATGTTGTGGTGGTAGAGTGATGGAATGTTATGAGCTACTTCATTCGAAGGTTCTTGAATGTTTCATAGAGGTAAGTTTTGGATATAACTGTCTAAGAGAAGATGTTGTAAATATAACACAATGGTTGGATTGCAGAATGGATAAGTGGAACTTGGCTGGAAAGTGTTCATATGATGGAATAATAGTGCAGATGAGAAGAATGGGAGAACACAGGGAAAAAAGGATATGAATAAATTCAAGGAAAACCAGCTACAAAATAAATAAATAAACAGATAAGTGGATTGAAAACATAAATGCACTAGACTGCATGACGTATATCATGAAGTTAGAATGCATATGAATTAGTAGGCATTCTTATAGTGAATGATTGGTGCATATATATGTGCATTGTTCACATGTACATGCTTGGATATGCATATGGCATGCTTGAGGACTTAGAATAGTTTGTTTTTATATACATGCAATAATGATGTTATAGAAATTGAGTATGACTAATTATGGATTATGGATTATCTATTCAAGAAAAATGATATAGAATGGTTAAATATTTGGATATTGTTGTTGTTTCTTATGACTTCCATCTATGTGAAGACCCATGAGGATGGTAGGAATGGTAATCAAAAGGATGGAAGATAAATCTTGCAAGATTTTACAAATACCAATTGATGAGATAGCATCAAGTAGCTTGATAGCAACCACACAGGTATGCATTTAGTTTATTTTGATGCATAGATGTTGAAGGGAATTGAGGTAAGAATTCCCTCAATTAATTTTTCAATATTTGAATTGATATGTAATGGAGAAAAACCTAGAGCATATAAATGTTGTTGATTCTAGAATGCATTCATATAAAATTTAGTTGCATATTTTGTTATGATTGATTATGAGATCATAACCAGGTCATGTTGGGAGACATACTCTTGATAAAACAATAAATATCCATAGAGTTAGTCATGTGTAATACCATGGGATGGTTGGATATGGAAGGGCTATATCTATATGTGAGTGATCAATGGTATCTACTGTATAGCTGATTTTTGGATTGCAACCTCTTTGCTGACACTGAAGAACAATTAAGAATTATATTCTTGGTGTTGTGTTTGGGTTCAAAATATAGGTATCCAAATAGTCAATAAAGAAGCAAGAAGTTTGCAGATGATGTGTTGAGGTGTTGGCCAGACCTTCCAACTCAACTTGGTGAATGCACGACATAGTTATGTGGTATTATGTATTCAATGCATAGATGCATTGTGTAAATGTGTCCATGGGTATTGACACATCGATTGTTATTTTATTTAGTAATTGATTGTTGCATTATGAAAATACCGTGGTGCTAAAAATAAATAATGATAGATAATTGCATTATATTTAATATGAATACTAGCTGAAGGTGATTGAATTGTTGTTTGTTACAATGTTCAGATCACTTTTTGAAGTTGTTGAAAATGTTACAAGTGGTATTACAGGAATTATTGAATGCATGTATATATTATATAACATATAAATGATTATGCTAATAACTGAAATGATCTGAGTACGGATAACTCATGAATTTTAAAACACTTTAGGAGCTATTAGATAATGCAACAAGAAATTTGCAGGTTAGAGTAGTTTCATAATGGTGAATTACATAAAATCTATGTTGAGGGAACCGAGTAATAAAAATATTGATGACTAGAAGAAAGAAAAGATTGGTTCATAATACATGTGTGTAGGTTGATGGGTTCATTCTATTTACTAGTTGGATTAATGGACGTGATTGAATTGGTGTTGTAATCAATTATGATATCACTTTGTGAATTTTTTTAATTGTTGACATAAAAATATATATATTGAACATGAGATATTGATAGTTTGTTTGGATGAGTATAAATTGAGGAAATTGCAGGTGGAGTGGTCTTGGATATGGAAATGATGTAAACCCATAAGGAAAACTATTCTCTACTATTGGAAGATCCAAACATTATGAGAAAAATCTCATATCTTGATCCGGATTATTTTCGACACGAAATGAGATCGGAGATATAATAAAGAAATGCACAGAGATATTGCAAGAGAGACAACAATATAACAGAGATATAGCGGAAATATAAAAATATTCACAGATATACAGTAATACACGATTTCTATTAATGAAATAAATGTACAGAGACTGTAAAAGTACAAAGTGAAAGACTCGCTAGAATGGTGGTAGCTTATCTCTGAGAAGAGA
>JZKD02S2386365.1:0-13814 GCA_000966675.3 Picea glauca
AAAGACTAGACGCTTGCCTACACATACTGTGTATCAGCTCGAAGTATACCAACCCTGGTTTGACAATTTAGTGATTCAGGACACTTAAAAGCTACAATTTAGCAGCCTGACAGTAAGGCTCTATGCTTGATAGAGAGTTGGTTCTGTGTCTTAACCTATTTTGGAAGGAGGATCTAGTGTTTAGTGCGCAGATATCCTATCTTAGGAGAAGCTCGAATATGTGGCTTAGTACACATGAGTCGTTGAATGTAAGAGATAGATGAATAATATGGACAAGGAGGATGGGATGAGAAAGGAGGAGGTGAATCTACACCACCAGAAGACCCCCCTACTGGAAGAGTAACACCACAGAAGAGGAATATTTCTCCAAAGAAACCCTCAGCAAGGAAGAAGGCGTGCATTAATAATCCATAGTTAGAAGCAATGCTCACAGAGGATGATATAATTTTGGTCCATGGAGATATGGAGGACGCTTCTGAGGACATCTTGTAGAGATATAGAATGAATCAGGAATACCTATATGGAAGGATTGAGAAGGAACTAAAGGAAGTACATGAAGCTATTCATTTGGTCTGCGCAGTACCTACTACGCCTTCCTCTCCACGGATTACATAATTGGGGGATGAACAAGCCCAATTGAGAAGACTTGTAGATGCAACAGAAGCTCGAATACAGAGAATAAAGGAAGAGAAGCATACGGCTACAAAAGCCTTGAAAAAAGAGAAATATGAAGCCTTAGAACAATTATGAGCAGCACAATACAACCTAACTACTTCTGAAAGTGAGAGAGAAGAGTTTAAGACGATGCTCCAAGAGGAAAAATCCCAACTACAAAGAGAAAAGGAGCAGTTTCTCGCAGAATGGGACATAGTCAAAGAGGTAGTGAGTAAAGCATGCCATTCTATGCCAGGATTGGCATAGGAGGAATAGGATTCGGTTGAGGATCAAGTGGTGAAGCTCACTGAGACTATCCATCAACTTCAAGTGAGGATAACAGAATTGGAGGCCCACGCAGTACCGAGTACCCCACACGAGGTGCGTGAACATAAGGAGGAGACCGATAAGAATAAAATTGTAAGAATCAGAGCCCTTGCCTCAGAATGAAAATAGTTAAGTGATAGAAGCGCACATACATATGAACGCCTCACAGAGGATCCAGAGCTAAGGAAGCTGGAAGCACAGTTACAGGAGGTGCAACAACATGCATTGTTAGTACAGGCACAGATGAAGCTCCTCATCCCAGTTGAAAGAGTGAAGAGATTTTTAGAATATGATGGATGTGCTCATTTTACCATAGACAATATCACTATTTTCACCTAACCATATGCCAAATCCACCCTTTGAGCACCTCAACCTTGACAGAGAATCACTCCGAAAGAAAAACCTAGGCTAGATAGCCAAAAAAAGGGTAGCACACCTTTCTCCAAGGATAGCACACCAAACAAGAGCTGATCAGATAGTTCAAACCATAACCAAGAGATAGTCCAAGCCAAAATGAAAAATGCTAGCTACAGCAGCTGCAACGACAACTCTCCTCCAAACTTGTGCACAAAAATTCCCAACTGCAGTGCGCACAAGTGTGTTATAGAATTCTGAGAATGCCTGCCAGAATGAAGACTGACCTCCTGTATTTATACTAAATCTGGAAGACTTACTGGGCCGACTTCTCATTCTGGGTACTAATTCTTTAGTTTACATTATTTCCTTTAGCCAACTTCTTCTCTTGGATACTAATAACCTAATACAAGTCATTCCCTTGAGCCGACTTGTCTTCTAGGGTTATTAACCAATTAATCAGGGTTTCTTCTGCTTCTAGGAATATTCTATTCTCGTCAGGTTTACATGTAGAGGTAAATACCTCCCATAGCTACCATAATATCAACACTCCCTCCTAACTAGGGAGGTATTTAAGGTAATGGTCTTGAGAAAAAACATACCATTTACCCGGTAGCATCAACATAGTCGTATAGACTATCTCATGACTAGATCATGAGCACTATCATCACCATCAATGTCATAAGATGCATCATCTCTCAAAACCATACTCCATCTGAGTAATTAGACATGATGTTGGATAAGTCACTCACTCCACAGAGTGGCACAAGAGCCATTATTCTAATCTGAACATATGTCCTAGAAGAATAAATGTCCTGAACCATTTTTCACCTGGGAAATGTTTTTCCATTGATCATCCATCTAGTTGATAATCATTTCCAACACTGTTGATAGTCTTCAAGGCAATCAGAACAATATCATTCAATAGAAAACAACCATGTCTATCCATAGTAGTACACAACTACAATCCAATGGTACACTACCACACCAAGTAGCACACAGGTACTTGATCAATGACGTATAGTCACAAACAGTGGAACACATCCACCATAGTAGCATACATATACTGTCTAGAGACATACAATCTTCATAACAATCATCTGATATCAACCTGAACATAAACAATGTTATGATATAAATTGAATCATCAGGGCCATTCTTCCACTCACATCTATGAGATCTGCAAGAGAATCTGCCCTTAGAAGGTCAAACATCAATGATGAGCTATCTGGACTATTCTTCTCAAGCAAGGAAGAATAAATGTCTTGATTTTTGAGCTTGGACCATTCCCCACCCTGGGCCATTCCTCCGACACTAAAAAAAGTGCAACCTGGAGGGAATGAGTCTCCCCTAGGGAATGCTTGTCCCTGATTGTCGAACCTAGAGCATTCCCCACCTTGGGCCATTCCTCCGACGCTAAACAAAGTACAACCTGGAGAGAATGAGTCTTCCCTAAGGAATGACTGTCCAAACCATTTCCTAAGGAAATTACTGTCCTGCACCAACCTCCAAAATGGACCATTCTTCGAAACTGCTCACAGTTGTGAGCTTCAAAAGAATGATTGTTCGGTGAGGCAGGTCAGTCTTCTTGAGTAACCATCAAGAAGAGAGACTTCCCTAGACCATTCCCCATGTTAACCATAATGGGAAAACACTGTCTATAGTACATCAAAAATCCATCGAACTATTTTCATTACGAAAATGATCATTCAATCTAGACCATTTTCCGAACTGGAAAATGCCTATCTGTCAGAAATCTCAAACCACTTTCCGAACTGGAAAGGAACTGATCATCCTGAACCATTTTTCGAACTGAAAATTGACTGTCCATAAATCAATAACACATCAGTGCTCCCTCCCAACCTGGGAGTCATCTCCACAAGCTCCAGCTTGAGTACGCAAACTCTTTTATCTTGGATAGAGGCTATACCAAAATTTCTACTTATCTGCTCATCTGTGGATATATATATATATATTCTGATACAATATCTCTATTATAGAAAGTCTTCACCATGCTTCTGTTGTGCATTGGAGGTTCTCCACCAAGTTGTCTTCTTCTATCTGCATACAAGGGTCTCTTTCTGGTATACCTCAAATCATTGAGGTTGCTTTACATACACTCTTTGTTCAATTATTTTGGAGGACAGTCTTTGCATTCATATGATGTCAATTCCAACCTATGGATATTGTGGACAATATAATGACTCATGTAGAGATATATCTGGTGTACTAGAACAAGTAATCATCATAGTCTTCTTCCTCTATCTGGGATAACCTCTAGTTCTGGATCTTGCAATGCTTACATTCACAAGTCTTTCATACACTGTTCTTCATAAAAACTTTCAATAGCTCTGCTTGATTTCTTTTAGTGAGTTCATATCAGGCTAGTAATCTTGTGATTCTTGATACAATGACTGGTTGTTCTGGATTCTGTTTCTTCTTTGAATCTTCATGTTCTTCCTCATGTATCTCTTTAGATCTTGGGTCCATGGATTTTTATATAGATTCCATGCTCCGAAGATTCCAAATTATTCCTTTCATAGTAAAACTAGGGATACTTTAAGGCTTCTTTTCGAGCAAGACTTCTTCTAAAGTCAAATTGAACACATACTTCTTTTCATGGCTGCTACCATGGATATATATACTTTATCATATTCAATGGATCATAGGATTAACTCCCTCCTAATCCTTGCTTCATGTATGAATGCATGCTCTTCTTTTGGTAATATATAATCAGCTCCCTCCATCTAGTAGATTCCACACTTTCGTCTGCATCCTTATTTCCTTCTGCAAAGTGTTACAAATATTTTTCCAATTTCCTCTTGATTGTTGACTTCTTTCCGTCTTTACTTCTTCTAGGTTTCTTTCTAATTTTGGCTTAACTTGCAGCTTGTCCTATATTCATAGTCCTTATCTTGTTTTTCTTCCATAAGTATAATTTCTCTTTGAACGCATGATCTTCTAAGAAATAGATATGCAAGATATGTACCAAAAACATGGTATGTACAAGAACTATGAAGAGTATTATTACCTTGTCTTAGAAGAAGAAGTCTATTTTGTCCTACTTGGATTTCTTTGAGGGTTCCCTTTCTTCAGCAATAGATGCTTTGTGTGTTTCCTTCCTTTTCTTTAACTCGGGACAATGATTCTTATAGTGACCATACTTTTGGCAATTGAAGCATTGTATCCTTGACATATCTTTCTCTTGATTTGTTCTCTTCCTGGAGCCAAACTTCTTTTTGCTCCTGAAGTCCTTGACCCTTATTGTGAAGTCTTGATCATTGTACTTCTTTTGGGGTTTCTCTTTTTCACTAATTCTTGATTCTTCTTGAGCACAACAAGTCCAAATTTCTTCAAATGTAGGATACTCCTTCCTTGTGTTCATGCTTACGGAAAATGCATCCCACGTCTTTGGAAGACCATTGAGTACTATGTTTACCAATTCCTTCTCTAAAATGATCTCTTCAATAGCTTGTAGTTGATCTCTTAATTGAGATATTTTCACAAATTATGATGTTATGTTGTCATCATCATTCATCTTCATGCCACAGAGCTCATTCTTCAGACTCATTACTTGTCCAATGTTTCTGACTGAGAAGAGGTTTGTTAGGGAATCATACATCTTCTTCGATGAGTCAAGATGGGATATGTAGGGTATCAAGTGGTATTTTATAGAGTCCACTATGATACTCATGGAATTGATATCCCATCTTTGAACTTCTCCATAACTGCAACGTTCTGCGGTTCCTTTTCTTTTCCTTCTTCAAACTTTGGTTCCATGATCTTTCCTTTCATGACATCCAACATTTTATTCTTGGCAAGGATGAGGTCAATCCTTGTCTTCCACTCTCTAAATTTAGAAGCTCCATCTAACTTGTTTTCTGACTTCATAGAGTAAGTCATGGCTGCTTTGACTTGGTCAACCCTAGATTTGACCAAAAACTCAAACTTGACGTCTTGGCTTGTTGAGAGTACCAAGAGATTCTCTAAGCTAGGGTGCATTGGTCTATCTAGAAATTAGGTCAATACCTTCACTTAAGGTTCCTCAATGAGAGGGTTAGGGTTTCTGCAACTGAACCTACGAGTAACCCTAGAAGTAATGCTTTGGTGACTTCTCCTACTAGAAACCCTAGCTACAGTTCTTCAATGAGCTTAATATCCTTATGGCTATGCTCCCTTCTAGTGGTTAGACTGAATGAAGGAGGTGTGGGCCCATAACCTGTTAGAATATGATGGATGTGCTCGTTTTATCATAGACAATATCACTATTGTCACTCAACCATAGGCCAAAGCCACCCTCCAAGCACCTTAACCTTGACAGAGAATCACTCTAGAAGCAAACCCTAGGCTAGATAGCCAAACAAAGGGTAGCGCACCTTTATCCAAGGATAGCACACCAAACAAGAGCTGATCAGATAGTCCAAACCATAACCAAGAGATAGTCCAAGCCAAAACAAAAACTGTTAGTTGCAGCAGCTGCAACGACAACTCTCCTCCAAACTTACACATAAAACTTCCCAACTGTAGTGCACACAAGTGTGCTCTACAATTCTGAGAATGCCTTCCAGAATGAAGAATGGCCTCCTGTATTTATACTAAATCTGACATACTACTTGGGCCAACTTCTCATTTTAGGTACTAATTCTTTAGTTTATATTATTTCCTTTAGTCGACTTCTTCTCTTGGAGACTAATAACCTAATACAAGTCATTCCCTTCAGCTAACTTGTCTTCTAGGGTTATTAACCAATCAATTAGGGTTTCTTCTTGCTTCTTGAAATATTCTATTCTCATCAGGTTTACACGTAGAGGTAAATACCTCCCGTAGCTACCATAATATCAATAGAGATCCCAGGAGAAGTGTGCAGTGCAACAACAGATCATTGCCCTCCAGGGCAAGGTAATTGAAGTCACGTAGAAGCTACAACCTATGCATGAGTAATCCTTCCATATGTTCAAAGAGATTGATCGAGAGGGCTCACAATTGGACCAAGTGGTTGTATCAGTAGAAAAACACCTTGAAGGGCCTGTTATAGAGTGGACAATCTAGGAGCTCGCTGAGCAAGAGGCTCAGGAGAAGAAACAAGTCAAGGAAATTCGAGTTAAGCTCGAGGCCTTCGAAGAAAAATTTCCAAGACCTGAGTGACTTAGGATGAGTCACAAGTGATTTTTGGGGGCCTGTTGGCCCTCGACTAAGTTTTGAGGAAACCTTGGTCAGGTTTGGACCGTTTTTGGACTTCGATAGGCTAGTCGAAGATGGAGCACCCAAGAGGAGATGAGATCATGGATATCACTTATTTTGCGGGCTATTTTGTCCCATTAAGGGGTTCTTTAGGGTTTTTGTAATGGGTTATGGGATGTCATCCCATGGGTTTGACCCATGATTAGGAATTATTGTAAGGGATTGTAAAAGTATAAATAAGTAAGAATGTATGATAGAAGTAGATAAGTAGTGGGAATTGGCTAAGTGTGAGTAGTTCAATTGGATTTGTGCAAGGGAATGTCTATGTGTAAGTCTATGTGATTGATAGAGAGTTGGATCTGTTCCATGACCTATTTTGGAAGGAGGATCTAGTTTTCAGTGCACATATCTCTTGTCCTAGGTGAAGCTCAACTCCGTGGCTTAGTGCACAGGAGTCACTGAATGTAAGAGATCAACAAATAATAAAGAAGATGAAGCAGTTGGTGGACGTAGCCCCACACTGGGGTGAACCACATATATCTTATGTCTTTGGTTTTCTTTGTGTTTTGTTGTTTATGTTATAAATATTCTCAGTGCTTTGATTATTATGTATGATAGATAGATTTGTTGATGCTTAGTGTTTTACTTGTGTTAAAGATAAATGAATGCTAGATCTAACTTAGTGCTACGTGCTAAGTGGTTGAAGTTCTTAATATTTATTTTTACTGTGTCGTTCTATACTTGGGTATGTTCTACAGTGTTAATAAGGTTAGGAAACTAATACATATCACCTTCTAAGTGTTACTAGAATAATTTGTGAAGTGTTGTTATCAAAGATATGTGTCCCAGTTCAGTTATAGACACCTGCGTCCTGTAACCCCCCTTCTTCTACCTCGGGTGAGACTTCGCCTGCTCCGCAGGTGTTGCTGAAAGGGCCGATAGTTAGCGTTTTGTTGGTGCGTTGTTGAGAGTTGAACCCCAGGTATTTTGCTGTGCCAACATAACCCTTTAGTACTCAAAGGAACCAATGGTTCAAGAAGAGATTAAGAAATATTTTTGGAAATGGTTCACACTATTGATCACTTCCTCTAATGCAATGGTACGCTTCCCAAAGAGGATTATCAAAATGTGTACTGAATATATTGTTTTTTCATGTGATTTCCATAATGTGTTTATTCACCCTCATGCAACCAATGAAAATGTTGAGGCCAAGTGCCCCTTCTACATTACCAAAAAGGAAATCTTGGAGGGTGTCAAAGACTGGTTGATTGAATACCAACCTCCATTTACCGAAGTGAAAACACAATTCGAGATAAGAATAAATAAGTCATAGGAAAATAGATGGGTTGTGGCTACTGCTTGACATAGAGACAAGGATTTTGGATCTCATATGCAAACCCTTGGTTTCACTAAGAAAGAATCATCGAATCTAGAAGATAAAATGCAGAGCATCGAGGGGTCCGAAGTAGATGATTATGGGGTTGAAAAATATAAAAATTCCTCCAAGGGGCAAGGATCTCCCCCTATTATCCTTTACCCTAGTACAAAGGAATAATTTACACCATCACCAATTAACACTCAAATCGAAGAAGTCCTGAAGTATTCTTCACGGCCCAACATCTACCCTGGTTATATTTTAGGGAAGCGTCGTCAAACAAATACCAAAAAATAATAAGAAGTTGGTGTTTTGACATTGCAAGCTAGTAGATAGGTGGCCAATCTGTCCAATATTATTAAGGAATTTCATGCAGTGTTGTCCCGATAACAAATTTATAGAAGGATGTCATGGGGAATTTTGATTCCCTTTACAAAAACTTGTCTCTTCCCTCACCACTAGGTTCTCCTCCTCATGACATTCAGTCAGAAGAAGCTCTAGGAATGAGCTAGAAAAGAGTTCTAAGTGTAATTATGTTGGATGTGGTCCCAATTGACTCAACCAAGACCAATATTGATCTTGTGTAGGTACCTACCACCAACCTACAAATTTTTGTTACTACCATAATCCATGAGCTCGAGGAGAGGAACCAAAATATCACTTTAGTGCATGAACAACTGCACCTCCATTTTGACCTAGAAGTCACTACTCATGCTAATACCAAGTCCCAAATACAACAAGAAATGATTGTGTGACAACAATTCAAAGATGCATGGAAGGACCTCTAGGCACTACATCTTGATGAGGTCACTATACTTGAACACACCAAAGCACAACATGGGTCTACCTTGGCCTTTCATCCTGAATTCTTCACTACTTTTGAAGACATGTATTCAAAGGTCTTGTTGATGGGCGAAATCAACCGTCCGTCAACTGAGAGAGTGGAACCGGTCTGAGGTTTTCTAATAACCCAAGCCGTTTGGGATGAACCACCCTGATGGGTTTAGCGGCTCTGTTAGCCGATCTAAGGTCCTAAGAAAACAAAATAAAACTAATCTAAACTAACTAATCTAACTAAAAACAAATAAAACAAACTAACTAATCTAACTAAACTACCTATTAAACAAACTAAACTAAAACTAATTATTAAAACAAACTAAACTAATCTAACTATTCTATATATACAATCTACTAACTACTACTATACAAACTACTAACTGAAATATAACTTATTCACAAAATGTACAATATCTACAATTTACAGATTTAAATAAAACCTAAAAACTCGTTTATATTCTGTCCTTAGACAGGGAAAGATATTTTTTGTTGATTTTATGATTTTCTGAACAAGAAATAAAACAAAACTAACTAAACTAAACAACTAATATAATAATTCTAACTAAAAATCTAACTAAACACATATATAACTAAACTACTAATATTATACTAAAAATACTAACGAAAATAAATCACAAACTGACCTGGAGAAATGCCCCATATTTGTCCTGTGTACGATGATCTTCTAAGCTGATCAGAGGGAGGAAACCCGCACCGAATAATCCAGAAGCTGGTCGTAAACGATAGCTGCAGTTCTCCTTCAGTTGGTTTACAGGACAAACAAGACATAAAAATCACAACAATCATATAATTTATAAATCTTAACAATTAGTTAAACCTGTATGCAAAGACTTATACAGAATAATTCAATTGATGAAGAAGAGAAATCTATCATTCATTGACTGAACAATTAATTGTTGTGTTTTCGATTAATGAAAGAAATCAGACATGGATCATATTAATTAAATCGTATCACTTTGCAAAAGACTATGATAGCTAAAGTAGTCACTAATCAAATGCAAATTGATAAACATAAACATGAAACAAAAGATTGATATTATGAAAGCGAAAGATGTAGAAGAACATCAACTTCTGTCTCAGTTTGTATTAAAAATCCATGGCCTGGTTCTCCCACAAGGATGATCCTTATTACAAAAATAATAAGTATTTATAAGTTTTTCCACAGGGTAAAACCTCCCTGTGGAAGTTATCAAACTGTTTGTTCCTGGTCATCCTTGAAATAAGCCTTGCATTCTTTTTACCCTTGGCATTAGCACTAGGGTTTTCCTTAGGCTTTTCACTTACAGGTTTTTCAATAGCCTCAGCCTTCTCAGTTCCGATGTCTGGTAAGTCAATAGGAGGGCCAACCGAAGGCTTAGGGGTAGGCAATAGGATATGAAAGGGCATGGGTGGTCCAGCCTTGACTTCACTCACCACAGGCTTGTCAACCTGTATAGGATTCGGGTCCTCGAAACCATTCCGAGCAATGAAAGCTCTCCAACTATCACCATGTAAACTCAAGTGATAAACAACGATAAGTTTAATAAGCCCATGGTGGAACCAGTTGCTGTCAGCCTTCTTTCTTTTAAACCTTTTCGACATTTTATATAAGCTACGCTGAAAGTAGAAAGGCATGTTTACCGAGTACCCTATAAAATTCATTAGCAAACGCAGGTGGTAGAGAAACACAAGTCTGTATCGAACTTCATAGGTCATGAACTTCTTGACTAGCATCAAAAGGTCATGCCAACATGGTTTGAGCATAGATATGGGCATACCTCTGTCACAAGAGGTGACTTTGCACGAGAGAAACAACAGCGGCCATGGAACCTCTTCTACCTTACAATTTTTGAACCAACGTTGTCCTGTGGCAGGTAACCCTGTAGCAGAACTGATAAATCCCTCATCGATTTCTAACTGGACATCACCCACCTTGGCTCTACAGCCATCGAAAGTTAAAGCGAATTGTTGTGCCACGCATAAGTTAAAACCCTCAAATCTCTGCATGAAGGCGAGCCAGCCATTAGCCTCGAGGTCTTTCCGGGCATTGTCAACCATTAACAAGGCTTGGTTTCCATTTGGCTCTATCCGCATGACTGGTTCCATGGAGCCGAGCACATGGTAAGCCGAGGGTTTGTATCATAACACACACAGGGGCAGAGCTACCCGAGCTAACAGAAGTGAACGGGGATAAGGGACAGGCATAAATGCCATCGTACGAAGGTGGTGGAGTCTACCATGCATAATATTTATTACCAAATTACAACCACCAGCTATCATAGCTGTTCAACCCACTATAGCATAGTTCAAAAAATCATGTTTCTTGGCTAACCAATGAAACAATGGTAAGTGTATAAACAACGCATGCAATCAAAACATTATGCCATAGTGTTTAAATCATCAAAATACTCAAATTGAAACCAAAGCCAAATAATTAATCATGCACCAATCTTTCACTCATATTAATCTTTTAACCAATGTGCCAATGGGTATTCATATAACCGGCAAGCCAATAGTTATGAAAACATTAACATAAGGATTATATCAAAAGACATATGTATAAAAAATTTAATCATAACCCCTATGCATTTTCATGAAATCAATGGTCAGGTAGGTCGAATAAAATGCGAGTCCAAATGATAAATGCCTTACAAACTCAATAAAACCAAATTACACAATCAATCGAAGTATGAGTACCGATCAAAGGATCCTACCAGTCGTACAATGACAAATAAAAGGTAAGCGCAATAGGCATATCGACAAAAGAGATATTGGCAGTTCAAATAATGACTTCAATGCGACTTCAAAAGGCGAAGTTTTCACGCTTATAGTCGTGAAAACAAAACAGAGGCAAATGTGTAAATGTCGCAAAAAATGAAAATGTCGTTCATTAGAAAATTGCGACGAAAAATTGATGTTTGTAAAACATTGGTGTAGGCAGCTTATAAGACCCTAGAAAAAAGTGAATTGGCTGCCAACAATGGCGACACACTGGTAGAAGCAGTTATCTCTGTCGAAAGGAGAAAAATCATATCAGGACAGCGAAGATAATTTCAACTCAAAAATAACAACCAGAAAATAGTATAAACATCATCATTAATCAATTAATCCTACAGTGTTTCGAAAGATGAAAACTAATAACTACCTTAAGATTAGCAAGTCACAATTTTAAAGATAAAATCTTCAATACTGTTGGCATAGCCACTGCTTCCATCAGGCATCCATAGCCTCAACAGGGTTTCCATTTAACCCACTCTGACATCTGTATCATGTTAAGAAGTTCTGGATCAGAATAAAGGACATTAAAGAGGTTTCCTTTTTTACAAATTTTCATACACCCGACATTGCTTCGCTGCCAGCGGGCCTGTTCAGTACCCCGACGAAGTTGTCTTGGTTCCATGTATGCATTTACCCACTGCCAGCAGACCTGTTCAGCATCCCGACGGGTTTACAAGCACTTGCCACAACTCTTCTTAATAATTTTACTTTGTTTTTCATAGATATATAGCTCAGCGGGGTGACGCTGAAAATCATGATATTTTAACATATTTTTTCAGACCTCATCAATTTTTTTTTTAGAACTGTCCTCTATTTAGATCCAAAGATGTTTTATTTACAAAAACAACTTCCTAAGACAGGGAGACATCCTCTGAGTCATTCCTTTATGGAATAGGGATAGTGTAAAAATATAATAGATGATCATGACAAGCTTTGCTCAGAGATCGAAATCAGTCAACTTCTTTTAAACAACAGATTTTTCCAACACAAATATAAATTTAAGAAATATACCATTGATGTTCATACAATTTTCTTAGCAGTTATTTCATCGAAGGAATTTTCTATTTTCTTTATCTGAATAGCTTAGTAATGCAGGTATGTGTATTTCCAAAAGAAAAAACTGGTAACCATAAGGGAGAAATCAAAACACACCAGCGAAGAAAAAATTGGAAAGCAAAGAAATCCAAACAACAAAAACAAAAAACAAATATGGACAGAAGGTGCATATGAAAACCTCATGCAACAATCCCCTGGGAAACTGAAAGAAAGTAGGAAAGTCCTGAATGATGGGAAAGCAGTCCTATTCATGGTACCTTGGGTCAGGGTTGATTTAGATTTATTTATCTCTTTAATTTCCATTTAAGATTTTCATGACGATACTGCGTTTTTGAAAATAAATGTTCAACTAGAAGTAAAGAGAAAAAGGATCAAGGGGACTTCCCTGACAACAGTCGTATTATGGTTCTCGTGGTGCACCCACTTGCGTGCATGACTGCATTATTACAAAGGGAACTAGTGAGAAAAAAAACTAAAAGAAAACCTATTCCTAAACCTACCCTAACTTTTAAACAAATCAGGATACTACGTGAAGTCATGCTTCCAATGTAGCCATCGGAATAAATCTAATCCTGCAATGGAAACAAGATCAAGCGTTACTAATAAGAATGGTAATATATCAACAACTAACAGAAACATATCACGCTTACCTTCATAATCATCATCTAAAAATCAAGTAAACATGATCTTACCATTTCCTTGAATATTCTTGTTGTATGAATCCTCCAGCCATTGCGCAATCTTGTCGTGATAAGGGTCATAATGGCATGGGTGAGTGTAAGTAGTTTTGAAAAACTCATCAGGATTATAAGGAAATGGAATAACCATTAGCCAAGGCTGAAACACCCCATCCTTCTGACAGTTCTCTAAGTACTCATTAATTTCTTCACATGGAGGATCTAAAAGAAACATGTCATGCCTACTTCGAAAATACTTGGGTAAAAAGAAAGCAAGCTCAACTTTGTCTTTATTATGAAATTTTTTCTTATATGAATATTCAAGCCATCCTAAGATCCTGTCACAAAAATGGGGATGCAAACCATGACTTTGATGAAACGAATATATCAATGGAAAGCTCATCATAGGAGGATTCGTGCAATCAATTGGATCATTGATTTGAATGTTTTTTTTCGATGCGATTGATCATTTCAAAATGTGAAGCATAAACATTAAGATTCGAGCTAATTAAAGAACGAATATGCAACTTAGAATGTTTGATTTCCATAAGATGTAATGCATTGTCCTTTTCAAC
>JZKD02S2386365.1:15598-29571 GCA_000966675.3 Picea glauca
GCTAATTAAAGAACGAATATGCAACTTAGAATGTTTGATTTCCATAAGATGTAATGCATTGTCCTTTTCAACAATAAACTGTGTAAAATTATCTCACAACATGTCTTCTTCCCATGTGAGTGATGAAAGTGAACAAGCATCAAATCCAAGTTTATCAATGTTGGGTTTGGAACTGACTTCACCAAAATTTAACATATCGAAAGGATATCATTGTGGTGGAAAAGAGTAGGATGTTGTAGGTAAGATGTCAAGTCCACCAGAATCCAGGAATAGATCAGGATATAAAGAATAAAAGGAATCATAAATAAGCAGATAAAAATAATCTCTTGAACTATGATACTCAACGATGGTATTCTCAAAACAATTCTCTTCACTTTCTTTAAAACTCTTACTCTATTTTGGTGACGAATTACTCAACATAATATGATCATCTGGATTTGCCTCTTGTGTGATAGATAATTCAAAATTTATGTGACAAGCATCTAGTCTTTCCTGTGAACAAAGTGCATTTTGAGGATGAAGGTTTAAGGTTTATTCTTCTCTAATCAATTTCATAGGAATACTAGAACATTCAAGATGATTTTCGTTACTTAAGTTTTCTTCAATGACTGATTTCAAATGTTGATTAGAGCATGAGTCAAAAGAATGAGGATATTGACCTTGAGCCTGAAATGAATCTTCTTCCATACTAGTCTTAGACTGAAGATACAATGATTCAAAGGAAAAACCAATTTGGTTGTCAATAAGAGCCTGATCAATAGATTCTACCTCCCTGGCTTGTTCAACATTATCGAAAGAATTTTTTTCTTCTTGCGAAGAAGATTGTTCTTGCAGTTGAGTGATAGGATTTGCAATTGGTTCTTCATTTTCGGTTGAACGTGACTGGATGGAAGGGATTGAACGTGACTGGATGGAAGGGATGGAAGCATCATAGAAGATATTTAATGCCAATTACATGTCATCAAGATTAAATTTACAGAGGATATGATAGATTTTTGTCAAAAATCCTTCTGAATATGAATCGTCGTTGATTAGTAAAGTATGAAATTCTTCACATAATTGATCAAAATTATAAATTTCAAAAGCATCTAGAAATTCATCTACAAATTGAAACCAATCAAAAATGTGACATGCCGGAAAGGATTCAAACCAATGTTTGATCCGACCTCTAAAAGTAAAAGCGAACAGTCTGCATAAAACTCCTAAATCTGAGATGTCATGTTTGATGCATTTGCACCAAAACTTGTTAAGGTGGTATTTAGCAGATATATTGCCTTCACCATCAAAGGTGAGTTTGGACAAGTGAGAGACTATCTTGTTGGGAACATCGGGTAATGAGAAGTTGAAAGCATGTTCCAACACAGTGATTTGGGGAGCCATGGGGGAAATTGAATACACTTAAAATAAAGGCTCCTACAAGGATGTCTTGTCAGTTGGCCCTCTTTCTAGCACCATTTGTTGATGGGCGAAATCGATCGTCCGTCAACTAAGAGAGTGGATCTGGTCCGGGGTTGTCTAATAACCCAACCTGTTTGGGATGAACCACCCTGACGGGTTTAGCGGCTCCGTTAGCCGATCTAAGGTCCTAAGAAAACAAAAGAAAACTAGTCTAAACTAACTAATCTAACTAAAAACAAATAAAACAAACTAACTAATCTAACTAAACTACCTATTAAACAAACTAAACTAAAACTAATTATTAAAACAAACTAAACTAATCTAACTATTCTATATATACAATCTACTAACTACTACTATACTAACTACTAACTGAAATATAACTTATTCACAATATGTACAATATCTACAATTTACAGATTTAAATAAAACCTGAAAAACTCGTTTATATTCTATCCTTAGACGGGGAAAGATATTTTTTGTTGATTTTATGATTTTATGAACAAGAAATAAAACAAAATTAACTAAACTAAACAACTAATATAATAATTCTAACTAAAAATCTAATTAAACACATATATAACTAAACTACTAATATTATACTAAAAATACTAACGAAAATAAATCACAAACTGACCTGGAGAAATGCCCCAGATTTGTCCTATGTATGATGATCTTCTAAGCTGATCGGAGGGAGGAAACTCGCACCGAATAATCCAGAAGTTGGTCGTAAACGATAGCTACAGTGCTCCTTAAGTTGGTTTACAGGACAAACAAGACATAAAAATCACAAAAATCATATAATTTATAAATCTTAACAATTAGGTAAACCTGTATGCAAAGACTTATACAGAATAATTCAATTGATGAAGAAGAGAAATCTGTCATTCATTGACTGAACAATTAATTGTTGTGTTTTCGATTAATGAAAGAAATCAGACATGGATCATATTAATTAAATCATATCACTTTTCAAAATACTATGATAGCTAAAGTAGTCACTAATCAAATAAATTGATAAACATAAACATGAAACAAAAGATTGATATTATGAAAGAGAAAGTTGTAGCAGAACATCAACTTATGTCTCAGTTTGTATTAAAAATCCATGGCCTAGTTCTCCCACAAGTAAGGATGATCCTTATTACAAAAATAATAAGTATTTATAAGTTTTTCCACAGGGTAAAACCTCCCTGTGGAAGTTATCAAACTGTTTACATGAAATCTGGGAAGATATCCCAAGTTTAACTAAACTAAGAAACTACAATACAACTAAGACACACAAATATCCCCTAGATTGTCCATCAAGTCCCATGCAATTCGAATTCACCTGAAAAGGGTCAAAAATAGACAAGCTAGCAACATCTTTTATTAATAAAATAATAAAAATCTAATTCTATAGACTAGCTACAAAATCCTCTGATTCTGTAGCTGGTCTAAATAAAACACAGAATCAACATTGAAATTGATTGAAAATCTTTTTAAAGAATTAAATTCAATTTAACATCCAATAGCTTATTTGAAAACAATTCACAAATTGAAATAATTATTCCATTTTGAAATCAAACAAGACCAATATCGATCAGCTGATTGCAGAGATACGGGTACTCTGTTTTGTTTGTTACTACAAAGTCAGGTGATAAAATCATATGGAACATCAATGCAATCATTTCATATCCAATCGAAATCAACATAATCAAATCGCAAGCACTTGTTATATTGTTTTATCAACATGAGATGTGATCGAATCGAACAGGATCATTTTCAAATCGTTATGAATGTATTGTCATACGATGATCTAGGTCGTGAGCGAGTTAAACCATAACCGACTCATAACTGTCTACATACGAAATCATAACAGGATCAATCAATTAATAACAGAGTTCATAATAGATAACCAATCGTTTGTTATTAACCAAATGGGGTAGACAAAAACATCATGAGATCACTTCTTGAATGCATTTTGAAATGATTATTCCCTGAATTTCCTCATACGAATTCAACAGAATGAGACAAGTCGAACTGAGTTAACAAATTCTTTTGAGAACAGAGCTGTAATAAAATCTATTTTTAATACGAATGCAATTCATAAAATAGATCAAACTAACTAAAGATACTGCTATCCAATTAGGCAAATCAAATAACAGAGGTTTAACAAAGTTGTCGTGGATTAAAACTGTTGCATGATTTCGGCATGAATATTATTCGCACATGATTAAAGTGAAAGTATTGTTTTCAGGAAAACAGAGTTATTTTTCCTAACTTGGAAACGATCGAATATAGAACATTGCATGACACAGTATCGTAACAACCAAATTTATTGAAATCGTTTACCAATCACAGCATATGAATCATAACGAAATCAAATACAAACTTGATCGTATTCTAAATTGAGCATGAAAAACTTTCTGTTCAGAGTGGATACAAAACGAATTGAATTGAAATTGAATCATCAACTTCGTTAACTGAATCAGGCAAACCATGAAATCAAATCCAAACGAGAACCATTCAAATCGAATAAAAATCTATAGATGGCTATACTGGGAATGATCAGATCATATATTCAAAATGAAATTTCGTCTATTTTTAGCAAAGAGAAATGTATACAGGATGAACACATTATGAGAAAACCATTTTGAAATACAAACAGAGTTATTTGAGAACCAAATTCCAAATACTATATTACTCATGGTGACTCACAAAACTTAAAACGATATCAAAATCATACCTATACAATGACAAGACGGTTTGGTCATGCCAATTTGGAGTTGATAACGGCTGTGGATGATTCAAAATTCTTGAAAAGGATGGAGCCGATCATCTTTTGCTTCTTATCAGTTGCTTGGAGCTTGTCTCTTTGATTGGTCAATACTGCAATTTCATCTTCCAGCGATTGAATTTTCGATTGGAGTAGGGGAACATCAATGTAGTATTGTTCCAACCATAAATCGCATTTTTCACAGGACGACTGTGTGGGTTTTGAAAGAGCAGCCGAGGGTTTGGACATGCGGTTGAAGGTTTTGTTAGGAATCTTAATACCAGGGTAGTCAGGGTTATCTTTTAGGCAAGGGGGAAGATTCGTCACGAAATCATAAGGTGGTTCAGGGAATAAACCCTGCGAGTAAGGATACTCATCGGCTAAAAATCATTCTATGTCAGAGTCAGAATCCTCACTTAGTACGATAGGCTTTGACTCAGCAGAGGGTTTAGGTTTTTTCCTGGTCATCCTTGAAATAATCTGTGCGTTCTTTTTACCCTTGGCATTAGCAGTAGGGTTTGCCTTAGGATTTTTGCTTACAGGTTTTTCAATAGCCTCGGCCTTCTTAGTTCCGATGTCTGGTAAGTTAATAGGAGGGCCAACCTAAGGCTTAGGGGTAGGAAATAGGATATGAAAGGGCATGGGTGGTCCAGCCTTGACTTCACTCACCACAGGCTTGTCAACCTGTATAGGATTCGGGTCCTCGAAACCATTCCGAGCAACGAAAGCTCTCCAACTATCACCATGTAAACTCAAGTGATAAACAACAATAAGTTTAATAAGCCCATGGTGGAACAAGCTGCTGTCAGTCTTCTTCCTTTTAAACCTTTTCGACATTTTATATAAGCTGTGCTGAAAGTAGAAACGCATGTTTACTGGGTACCCTATAAAATTCATTAGCAAACGCAGGTGGTAGAGAAACAAAAGTCTGTATCGACCTTCACAGGTCATGAACTTCTTGACTAGCATCAAAAGGTCGTGCCATTGTGGTTTGAGAATAGATATGGGCATACCTCTATCACAAGAGGTGACTTTGCACAAGAGAAACAACAGCGGCCATGGAAACTCTTCTACCTTAAAATTTTTGAACCAACGTTGTCCTGTGGCAGGTAACACTGTAGAAGAACTGATAAATCCCTCATCGATTTCTAACTGGACATCACCCACCTTGGCTCTACAGCCATCGAAAGTTAAAGCGAATTGTTGTGCCACGCATAAGTTAAAACCATCAAATCTCTGCATGAAGGGGAGCCAACCGTTAGCCTCGAGGTCTTTCTGGGAATTGTCAAACATTAACAAGGCTTGGTTTCCATTTGGCTCTATCCACACGACTGGTGCCATGGAGCCGAGCACATGGTAAGCCGAGGGTTTGTATCATAACACACACAGGGGCAGAGCTACCCGAGCTAATATAAGTGAACGAGGATAAGGGACAGGCATAAATGCCATCGTGCGAAGGTGGTGGAGTCTCCCATGCATAATATTTATTACCAAAGTACAACCGCCGGCTATCATCGTTGTTCAACCCACTATAGCATAGTTCAAAAAATCATGTTTCTTGGCTAACCAATGAAACAATGGTAAGTGTATAAACAACGCATGCAATCAAAACATTATGCCATAGTGTTTAAATCATCAAAATACTCAAATTGAAACCAAAACCAAATAATTAATCATGCGCCAATGTTTCACTCATATTAATCGTTTAACCAATGTGCCAATGGGTATTCATATAACTGACAAGCCAATAGTTATGAAAACATTAACATAAGGATTATATCAAAAGACATATGTATAAAAAATTTAATCATAACCCCTATGCATTTTCATGAAATCAATGGTCAGGTAGGTCGAATAAAATGCGAGTCCAAATGCTAAATGCCTTACAAACTCAATAAAACCAAATTACACAATCAATCGAAGTATGAGTACCGATCAAAGGATCCTTCCAGTCGTACAATGGCAAATAAAAGGTAAGCGCAATAGGCATATCGACAAAAGAGATATTGGCAGTTCAAATAATGACTTCAATGCGACTTCGAAAGGCGAAGTTTTCATGCTTACAGTCGTGAAAACAAAACGAAGGCAAATGTGCAAATGTCGCAAAAAATGAAAATGTCGTTCAATAGAAAATTGCGACAAAAATTTGATTTTTGTAAAACATTGGTGTAGGCAGCTTATAAGACCCTAGAAAAAAGTGAATTGGCTGCCAACAGGTCTATCCTCCCAAACAAGCACAACCCAAGCTCCAAACACCCCCAAATATTAAATCATTCATTAATCATCTTTAGGTGTCAGAATCAAAGAACCCAACACTCCACACTTAGCTCCAATATATGAGACCTGATAATATAGAGATATAGAAAAATATTGTGGTGGTTGAAGAAGCCATCCACAATGGCTAGACTAGACTTAAGGAATTTTCAAGATTGGTTGAATACAATTTCACCCCGTGGAATCATTTGTAGAATCCATTAGAACTCAACTCTATTTATGACATGTTTCTTGTAGTAGAAGCAGAGGTCACTCAACAAAAGAGAAGTTTGACATCTCTACCTCCGAGGGAGCACCAAGCTGTGATGATAACCATCATGTGAAAGTCTAAGGAAATCATTGTAGCACAGGTGAAGCAACAAACAATTTCATAGTTAGCAAATGACACAGTTGATAAGGTCCAAATATTCTATATTTAGTTGACAGTCACCCCCATGATTGAGAATATGGGGACTATGCACCTGAAATATCCTCAGTTTACGATGGTTGGTACAGATGAAGCCATTCATATCACCTAGAAATTGTAGAATTTAACCTTGTAAAATAAATTATTGCAAAAATATTCTAAATAAAAATAGAAAAGATACAATGGCACAAACACACATTACACAGATATTTTACCCTCTAAACCCAAACTAGGAAAGCCGACAACTGGTTTAGAGTTGCACCTCTAATCTTCTTTTCATCATATCTTCATTATTTACAATATATATATATATTATCTCGTGGCATCCAAAACCCCTAATCGATTGAATCATACTAGTCAACAACCTCAATTCCTTAACTAGAATTAGAAAACCATCAACAAAAACCATGCGCCGAAAAACCACTAAAAATGAACCCAAAAAACATGAATTTTTTTTTTTGGGGATGGTGCCCCCAAACCCTCACGTTCCCAACACAACATGGACACTAGCTATAGTCATGAAAATAATATAAAAAATATCCAACATTTTCTCACTTGTTTTCTTTTCATATAGGGGGTTATAGGGTTACATAGTCAACAATCCAGGGAAACAATTCCCATCGATCCTCTACACCTAGAGAAATTCTCAATGCTCGCATATTTTGTTAATGAATCTGCATCATTCTTCAATATGTCCATATTCATCAACAATACCTTCATTTATTCAACCATGTCTCTCAGAAAGTGATATTGAACATCAATATTCTTTGTCTTTGAATGATAAGTCAAGTTCTTTGCTAGGAAGATTTCACTATGACCATTACAATCTATCCTTATATCTTGTTGTACCAACCCAATACCTAAACACGATATCTGTAACAATACTAATTCCTTTCTTTCATAAGTGGATACCATGTATTTAGCTTCTGTAGTTTAAAGTGCCACTACAGACTGGATTTTTCTCATCCAACTGATTTCTCTTCCAAACAAGTTAAACACATACCCACTTGTATATATTCTACGATCCAGATCTCTCGCCCCACCCACATCAACAAAACCATGTACTTCCAACACTTTATCCAATCCTGGTATTCCTTGTTAGAACAATCCATAACTTGTAGTTCCACGCAAATACCTGAAAAATCCTCTTTACTATTGTCTAATCTCCTTCCCTGGTTTTGACATACACCTGCTAAAAATTTGCACTGCATGTGCAATGTCGGGTCTAGTACAGACCATTAAACACATCAAAATGCCAACTACACTAACATATAGAACATGGGATGTTTCCTCTTCTTGTGTCTTGGGTCATTGATCCACAAATAACTTTACACCTATAGGAATAGGTACCCTGACTGATTTACATCCCTACATATTAAACCTCTACAATATTATCTCTACATATTTCCTTCGATTTAAGCATATTTTCCTATTTTTTTTATCTCTTTTAATTTCCATTCCCAAAATGAAATTTGAAACACCAATATCCTTCATGTCAAACTTAAAGGACAAATGAGTTTTCACATTTTGGATAATCTCCTTGACTTTTCTTATCAACAACATATCATCCACATACAAGACCAAATAAATGAGATGATCACCAATTAATTTGAAATACACATAGTGATCCACTTTTCTCCTTTTTAAGACAAGTCCCAACATATAAGTATCAATTTTTGATACCACATCCTTGGAGATTTCTTTAACCCATATATTAGGGACTTTTCATCCTACATACTAGATCTTTCTTTCCCTTCACAACAAAGCCTTATGGTTGCTTCATGTATATTTCTTCTTCCAAATCCCCATGTAGGAATTGTTTCCTCACATCCATATGTTTTACTTCAAAATAAATTGCAACAACAATAGATAAAATAAATATAATATAAGTTAACATGGAAATAGGAGAAATTGTTTTAGCAATGTCAATTCTCTCTACATGGGAATAACCTTTTTCTACCAACCAAGCTTTGTATTTCTTCACTTTTCCATCTACATACAAATTATTCTTAAAGACCCATTTTCTACTAATGGGATTTATTCTATTCAATAAATCCACTAGATCCCGAGCCTCATTCTTGTCTAAGGCCACCATTTCTTTGACCATGTCTTTTTCCCATAGTTTTCCATCCTCTAAATCCACTGCCTCCCTAACAGTTCTAGGATCATCTTTAATAATAAAGAAATGAAATTTTGAATGGAAATCAAGTCGAGTATAAATTTCCAGTTTCCTTCTTTCTCAAACTGATCTCCTCAATACTGGAGTATGAGGATTTTCTTCTTATTATTCATGTTTATCTGTAGAGTCTGATTCATTATCCTTCAACTTAAACTCTATTTTTTTTGGTTCTTCCTTCCTTGATAGGAATTCGTATTTAACAAAATATTTGATTTCTCTAAATACCACATCTCGGCTATACACTACCTTATTATTTAATGGGTTCCAAAGCTTATAACCTTGTAAACCATCTTTATACCCAATAAATATACACTTTTTATCCTTTTTATCTAACTTACTCCTATTTTCCTTTTGAATGTGAACATATGAATCACAACCAAATACGATGAGATGTGTGAGAGATGGTTTCTAACTAGTCCATACTTCATGTGGAGTCCTGTCATTCAGTGTTGATGAGGCTGATCGATTGGCCAGGTAATGTGTAGTAACCACTGCCTCTGCCCATAATTCTTCCTAACCTAGTACCACTAAGCATGTACCTTTATTTTTCCATCAATTTCATGTTCATCCTTTCTGCAAATACATTATGTTGAGGTGTATATGGAGTATTCTTCTACATTTCTATACCGTACTTCTTACATAATTATTTGAATTCATTTCTACAGAACACTTCACCATTATCTGTCCTTGACACCTTAATTCTTTTCTCTATTTGATTCTCCATAAGAGCCTTAAAATCTTTAAACCTGTCAAAGACTTAATATTTGTTCTTGAGGAAATATATACATGTATTGCTCGAGAAGCCATCTATAAATGGGACATAGTACACATATTTTCCTAGAAATGGAACTAACACAGGTCCAAACACATCACTATGCACCAACTATAAAATTCCCACTCCTCTCATTGCACCAAAGGGGAATGTTACCCAACTCTTCTTTCCATATAAGAAATGTTCACAAAAATAAAAATCTAGAGAGAAAATTTCCATACCTTCAACCATACATTTACCTTGTAGTATGTTGGGAAGGTAGTTTTGGGACTATAATAGTGAAAAGAGATGAGGTACAAAGAAAAGGTGCAGGATCAAGAAGATCAAGAATATCAAGAAAGAAGAGAAAAGGAGAAGAGTGAAGCAAAGGGATATGTAGAGAAATACAAGACAAAAAAGAGTGAAGTGGAAGGAAAGGCCGAGAAAGCCTTAAGTGACAAAGATGAGGTTGAATCAAAGGTCACCAAAGCCTTGAAGGAGAAGGAGGAAGCTGAACATATGGCACAAAAAGTCCATGTAGCAATCCAAAAAATATACAAGGAGGTCCCATAAGTACCAATGGTGGTAGAAGCCATGGTAGAAGAACAAGTGGTAAATATTAGTGAGGCCATCAAAGGACTTCGCAAAAATATCACTAAGATGAAAGTGTCCACAACACCAGGAATTCCACTGGAATAAAGAGCACAAAGGGAAAGGATTGCATAAACATTAGTAGAGAATATCAAAATCTTGGAACAAGAATGCATAAATATGTGCGATGAGGGCACACACATTTGGACAGAGCTTACCACTAATATATAACTACAATCATTGGATGATAAGATAAGGAGTAAAAAGGAGGAAGTGAAGCATGCCACTGAATGTGTGAATATGTTTCCACTGATAGAAATAATGCTAGCAATATTGGATAATAGGAAATTGTATAGCGCATTGGAACAAATTAAGGAAGAACAGAGGAAGGCCATACAAAAGTTGCAACCATTACAAGAAAAATCCATCAGGGCGCTAGAAGAGTTATCCACTACACAAAGCACTATACCATTAGCATAGGAAGACACCAAGTCTAAGCTTACTATTGTAACAGTGAAAATGATGGAGGAAATTGTAAACATGGAAGAAGAAATCACAACGATAGTACATAAAATGAAGGGAAGTCTCCAAAAATTCACTAAGGCATGGGGAAGCACGACACAACAGGTCTAAGTGGATCAGGATGAGACACAAGTGAGTGTTGGGGGGCTATTGGGAAACTAATTTTGGGAATAGAATAGTGAAAAGAGAAGAGGTACATGGAAAAGGCACATGATTAAGAAGATCAATAAAGAAGAGAGAGGAAAGAGAAGAAGATCGGGGACAGGAAAGAACAACTAGCACAAAATTTGGGAAAACCAGTCGAGCATGAGTTGTATCCAGCTCATAATGAGTTTTTGACACTTGAGCATGAGTGTTATAAAACTCATTATGAGATGGAAAAGTAATCGTAGAAAAATTTAGAAATATGTAAAATATATGCGAAGGTCAGGGAGCGAAGTTGTGAGTTTTGGGTTTTTGTTGCTTTTTTTGGTTGTATTTTTCTTCATTGAACTCGTGAGGCCTCGAGCGAAATATAGATTCAGAGAGTGGGGTAGTGTAAAGAAACTATAGTTGTGAAGACCATTGTATGCCATGCCTCCATTGTAGCACAAAGCACAATCAATATACTTGATTATAATAAAGAAGCCAATATTTTTGTGGATGTATCCCGGACGGGGGTGAACCACGATATATCTGTGTATAATTGTGCTTTTGGATGATTATTATTGTATGTACTATGTTAATTCTTGTCGTCAATATGAATGAATTCTTATATCTACTGATATTTTTGATAATCTAATGTGCAGTAGCCATAATTGTATTCTTAACCACTAACCAACATGAGTATAAAATTATATGCATATATAATAAAGTAATGAGTTCAACTTATCTAGTATCTAGTGCGGGAAAGGGTCATGTAGGTATGACAAATTATGTTTCACATATTTCCCTCACTGTTGTAGAATCTTGGTTCCTGTAGTCCACATAAAGATACCTTGGGTGATATTTTCCATTCTTGCACATGATGCCAAAAGGGACATTGTCTGTAGGGTTTGTTGGATTAAGTAACATAAACCCAGAGTATTGAACCTACCTACGCACATGCCAACATAGTACGTGAATCCCATTCTCTCTGATATGTCCCAATCTTTGATGCCACAACATAGTCTTTTCCCCAGAGACTTTAGGATTTTTTTATTCTTCATCTCTAATCTTAGGAACTATTGCACCCATCACTAATAGTTATTCCCTACATATTACAAAAATTCCAATCCGAACTCCCTTCAACAATAACATTGCTCCTCGAACCATCCTACAAGTTTATTTATCAAACACTATTTTTACCCTTGGATCATCCATTTTTCTTACAAAAATCAAATTTCTGGCCAATCCTGAGATGTGCAGAACACCTAGGAGTGTTCTAATCCTTCTATTCATGAGATTCAACTTGAATTTTCCTCTTCCTATGAATTTGGATATCAAGTCATCACCTAGGAAAACATGACCTCCATCATACCTTTCATATTCATAGAACCAATATCTCTCAAGAGTCATATGAAAGGTTTCACTTGATTCAATCAACCATGCAACATCCCCACTATAATCCCCAGTTTAATTAATTCTTATGTATATATAATGTGTGGCTACGACCAAAGCGATGTAATATGCGGATTGTATTTCAAATGTTTTAATAATAAAATGTGATGCCATCTGCTAAGGGGGTGTGGATAGATATGGGGGATGAATTAATCCAAAAGAGGAGGGAGAGTTTAGTATAATGGTCAAGAGGGGTCCAAGGTGGAATTACCCATGTATATTAATTCAACCCATTTTTACTAATTTTGTTATTGGTATATGAACCTTCTAATTTTTTATTGAGTGTTCCCAAAGCCAATCATTGAATACATGTACGAGGGTGGGTGTGAGTAGTCACATCCCAAATTTATTGGGCACATGGGGGTTGAGTAAAATCAACTTGGGGAAGTGTGTGAGTCAAGCAAGTAATCCAAAGAGAGGAAAATTCGTATGGGTAGCTACAACAATTTTACACATTCAATTTTTGGGCATGAGTAGCAACTAGAGAGTAAGGAAGAGAGATTGGATTTGGTGCATCCATGGAGGGATAATTTTAGAGAATTTTTTAGCGTATCTAGATAATTTTGAATCTGAATATTGAATATCCAGGTTGTCAATCCTGAAGAGTGAAATCTTGAGTGAGTTGCACTAAAACAACAAGTGTTTGTTGTTGTTGCTGGTAGATTTTCCTAGCAGTGAATTCCCTTGATTTATCAGCTGACATATTCCTAGATACCTTTGCCAAAGAGAATATGATAAACTAATCGGATGCACGAGGGACTGAGATCGATGAAGGGGTACATTCCTTGGGTTGGGAAATTCAAGAGGAAGAGAGCTGGTGGAAAATTTGGATAGTTGTAAGATACCAATGGATTGTGAGTTTTATGGGCTTTGAGTGGATAGTGGGAGACCACCCTCCTTTGTGGATTAATATCCTTAGCATAGGGGTTCTTTGTTGTTGAGACTTGTAATAGTCAGCCTATGGCTGGGTGGATCATCCATCCCAAGCAGTTGGTTGCACATCTATTTTAAATATAAGTGTTTTTTCTTGTTGCTATGTTGTATTATGAGTTTATTTGTTGTGCATTGACTATGTACTGAGAATTATATATATGTTGTTGAAATGAGTTGTTAGTTGCATTTTGTGTCTATTTTAAATTGTTGTAAGTGCATTAAATAAATGGTAATAGATAGTAGTTATTTCTAGTTGTAATTCGTAGCTAAAAGTTATAGTAAATTAATCAACTAGCATAATTTTTTGTTTGTATGAGTTATTCTACACTGTAATGTTCCTTAGTTGGGCTAGGGAATTTTACATTATGGTATCAGAGGCCTATGGTTCAAACAATGGGCTTGCATGGGCTTGTATGGGCTAGGAAACTAGTGTGAATTTGAAAAATTTGTTGTTTGTTAAGAACCAATCATCAATATAGCATAGAAAAACTTCAGGAAAGGTAATCAACGCCTTGAAAAAGAGATAATTTCAGATAATAAGCCTCTTCGAGGGGGCAACCTCCTTTTACCCCACTTAAATGTT
>JZKD02S2386376.1:0-15543 GCA_000966675.3 Picea glauca
GCAACTATTTAGGAAAAAAACGTGTATAGAATGACAACTCATGTATGTATGCATCTATCAAGGGAAAAACCACGTATGTGTATTAAAACACTGCCAGGTTAAGAATAAGGCCAATAAAATCATATTAAAAATGAAAATAGGTTGTCAAGCAATCAGAAGACAAGGAAACTCAAGCTAACCGAGAGCAATCTAAGGATAAAAACACTCCAAACCCCAAAATAGAAGATTCAATCCCTAGTATGGTCACTAATTTTGTTACAAGGAAAATCACTCTATGGCATGGGGTTAAAACAACAGACAAAATCACTTCAGGAATCAAATCTAATCTCAAGTATGCTATACAAATAAACATGCTAACAAGACAAGATAAAGAGCCTACCTCGTCTAGACATTCGATGAAGACCACCGTTGAGAACTCGACTCAAAGCTATATACTTGCAAATTGTCCTCAACAACCAAGATATGTAAGAATATGGTGATAATATATAAAGTTAGAAAATATAATATCATAATCCATCAATATTCATAACAAAGTTGGTCACAATTGCATGATCTTTTACAAAAGATATCTGACATTCCGACTACCGCACGATATCTACAATGCCATTTCTCCTAAGATTTTAGATTCAAGGTGTACTTGATCTTAACCACAATATCCTTTCTAATGGAATTGGCCCATTCCGACCAGGTGTTTCAACCTATGGCTCTGATAACAATATGTAATGTACCCAACCAACCACAAGTTGGGCTACACCAATTAATCTGACTACAAAACACCTAGCCACCCACAGGCGAGGCATGTTGTATTCTAGGGACTCACTTCACAGAGACTTATCTCAACATGAATCACTTCTAAGTTAATTTAGAGACATTAAAACCACATGCGGAATAAATATTCATGCCACAACATAAACTAATACATGCACAATCATAACCAATGAGCATGCATATTGTAAATATTAAATTCAAATATAAATAAATACATAGCGGAATAAATCATACAAAGGTAAATAACCATAATAGAGAGAAATGATCTTTTCTAAAAACAAGACACCAACTGGCTACTGACCAAGTACATTCCACCCAATTGTAGACACTATTGTTCCAAGTCTCGACAACAGTGTCACCCCCAAGCTAGGGCTATGAGTCCAGAAGGATGGATTCAAGGGTGTCACTTGGCTTCCCAAGCCAATCAATACTCAATCTCTCACAGCCTTCTCAATACCCACAACAATCCAAAGTACACCAGTTCACTTCTAGCCAACTTGTACAACCAAAGAGAATGGACCCCCTTCTCTACCACACAGTCCCTTAGGATGTCCATCTCCTTCCATGGATCTAGTGCAGCTGGTCCAGAATATCAATGATGGGACTCTTAGTACTTGTAGCTATGAGAAAAACTGAGCATAGAACAAATCATCTTAGACATGCAGGTCTTGATTCATGGCTAGAATACACCAATAGTCTCTACAACCAACAATACCATGGATGCTCTTCAAAATTTCATTTTCCTTTCTTAAGCCAAGACACGAATGAGGAAAAACGAGTGGGTGAAAGAATGAATGGAATGAAATCCCAACAAAATGTGTGAACAATGAGTGAATGAGTGAATTAGATGCAACCAACAGCAGAACAAGAATGATAGAACCCCCCTAAGAGACTAAGGACGGGTTTATGTAATTCTTGGAATTAAGGAATCACTTGGCATTCCTCCTAAGAAGATACACTCAAAGGGTATTTTTCCACAGAGTGGTCACACCTTTGGCTACCCTATAATGGTAATCCCAACTAGATCAGGGTCGATAGATAATGATACGTGAAACATATGGTGACAAGTTTTAATGACCTAAACGAGCCTGTAATGTTTAATCATTTTGTTTTGGGAAAATATTCATTTGATTCATTCTTTCAAATTTACTGTGTTGAGACCTCATCATATGCGGAATCAAACAGACACTTTGAAATCCTTCATTGCACACAAATTGTTGAGCCCCACTATGATATAATCGATGTAAATAGTTGTGACATTATACAATCTAACTTAGTATTTAGAGATAAACTATAATTTTTTATTCAATGTACTAACCATACTAACATTGAAATACAAAAAAATCCCAAGTCTGTACATAATATTAAACGATACCATAATATGTGGAATTTGTTTTTTGATGGGTCAAAATCCATTGAAAGTGCAGGTGTTGGCTTCATACTAAAATAACTTACTAGTAAGAAATTCATGATAGCATGAAAGATGGAATTCTAATGCACAAATAATATTTTTGAATATGAATCCCTGGTGCAAGGATTAAAGAAAGAAATTGATTTGAAATCCTAGAATATAAAGGTATTTGGTGACTCTGAGATTTTCATAAGGTGAGAAACAACATTCATTGTCTCTCTAGTCACCTTAAACATTACCAACATGAGGTATGGGAATTGATTAAGTCATTTGATGCATTTAATATCATTTTTGTTCCTCACTCTTTAAATTTTGATGTTGATTTGTTAGCCAATGTAGCTTCTAGTTTTATTCCTTCTGAGAACTTATTACTTGATACATTTTCTATGGAACTACTTTACATACCTTCAATACCAGATAATGTAACCAACTAGAGGGTCTTCGACGATGATAAGAATATTATCAGAGACACCTTAAAAGACTCCATTATATAGGAAGATCAACATTATAGAAAACTCAATTCAGATGTTCCAGGCTCAATCAATCAATCAATAGAGAAAATCAAACCGATCCCAATAAAAAACATACCCAAAAGTGTGATATGTCTGGAAAAATTGTATGAACTTCAAGAAAAATTTAAGAAAATGAAAAATTGCAAGACCAATAGCTCATCAATGCAATTTGAAGTGATAAATTTAGGATGTGAGAAAATTCCATAGGCCATCAATTTGGGAATGAAATGTTCACCTGAAGAAAGACAAGAATTCATCAAATTGTTTAAGGAATAAAATTATATATTCGCCTGGATGTATGATGATCTCAAGACATATGACACAAAGATTATTCAACATTTTATTACTATGAATCCATAAACCAATCCTTTTCAACAAAAGCTGAGGAAGATGCACCCAAGCTTAGAGCCACGAGTAAAATCATATCTTAATAAGTTGTTAGCTACTAGAATAATCTTTCCCTAGGCATACACAATAGATCTCGAATAGTGTACCTATAAGGAAGAAAAATGGAGACATATGACTCTGTTTTGATTTCATAAACAACAAAGCTTCAGAGAAAGACAATTATTGTTGCGAGAAATTTACCTTGCGGACAGGTTGAACTCTTCCTAGATCAAACTATGATCTAAGATAGACACAAAACAAATGGTTACTATTTTCCTTGTAGATCTAGTTCATTAACATATAGATAGAATAAGGGAGACCTAATTGTTTCTCAAAGTTTGTCCTCGCTACTCCATCCTTTTACCTTTCTTCTCTAATTTCTTCAACGCTCAAAGAGACCTACAAAACAAGAGGTAGACAAACCTGTCTACTTCTACTAGATCTTGTTAGTTAAGAAATAAATATATCTATACTCGATTTGAATTAATCATAGAAACTATCATGAAAATCATAGTGAAAGGAATAGGCCAAGTTGATATTAATGGAAATCCAATAAATAAGTCACTTACAAATCACCTTTGACACTACAACAATCTTCTCCAAGCTATCTAGTCTAGCCTTTGCATGAATGTCTTGAGATAAAAATGATGATGCTTCAAATGGATTCCTCCTCCATTTTCCCCATGAATGGCCTTGCTTATATAGCAGTTGAGAGGTTTAACCACCAAAAAATTTCAAGGGAATGGTTGAGATATTTACTCCTTAGGTTAGGATTTAGTACCAAAAATGGAGAAGATATGGATGATTTGAGTGTGTGAGTCATGCTTTGACCAAAACCATACAAAAATATCTCAGGATTTTCCCTCAGAAAAGGATGGATTATCTCTAACTACACTAATTATTCCCTAATAATGGCCACAGAGAATTAGTAACGCTCCCCCACAATTCATTAGGGAGTGTTAACACTCCCTATACATGAGCAGGGGGGTGTTAGTGGTCAAATTTCTACAGGGAAAATCCCCCTATACTGGATCTAAGGTAAAGGAAGAGCGCTAACTCCCTTAAAATACTTCTCCACCCTTAAGATACCCCAAAACCATCTAAACAAAGTGATGAGAGAGAAAGGAAAAAGAGTTAATGAATGCACCTTAAGTCCTTGCGGTTGGTGTATACCTCTTTCTCTTTTTGTCGCCTCCTAGATCATATATCTCCTCCCAAAGATGATGTAGAAAATATTAGGAATACAATGCAACAACATATACAATATCTACTGATCACTTTAAAAGCATAGACATACATATAAATGTGTAAATTAACAAAAGCATGTAAACATGGGGCTTTGGAACAAGGATGAACTCGTTTATTCAATTTCAAGACAAAAAGGATTACAACCTTTCTTGACAATTGCTCCACAAACCAAGTCCAGGCTCCTCTGTAATGGCTCCAAGTGCATAAATCCCATGTTATCTTCTAGCAACCAACATATCACCAAGGCAAGGAGGAAGGGTTTCATAAGGAGAAAGGTTGGAGTGGAAGGTTGAGGCTAAAACTCAGAATATGATGCAAATATTGGCCTAAGAAGGGGAAGGAATTTTTGCATAGTTTTCTTATTCTCTCGATTGTGTTCATAAATAACTCCCTAATACCTCTTTTTGTATGAGAAAAATATGGTTATTTAGTTTGGGGATGGGCTACAAGGGGTAAAATGGTTAGGAAACCCTCCATAGCCCATAAACTCCACCGAATTCCATGAAATTTTATATTTTTTGAAAATTTTGGAGGTAAATGCGGGCTATCTAGCATGAAACATGCATGTGTACATAGGATAACTATCATGAAACATGTGTGTGTACATGGGATATTAGTTTAGTGGGGCACATACAATCTCCAAAAATGGTTTTTAAAAAGGAAGCCTTAGTAGTATTTTGGAAAAGTATGTAAAAGGAAGGGTTAATGTCTTGTATGCATAGATAAGGAATTTTTGGAATATAACAGAGGCCCCGTATTTTGTGAGGTAAGAAGAGAAACTAATGGCCGAAATACGATACAATATATTTACACAATGGGAAGGCACGAAGTTGAGTGAGCCTAAGATGAGTGTTCGTGAGCATTCAATCTGAAAAACAATGATAATCTCTCTGAGGTGGGCATACCCATGCTCGTGATGAACTAATCATGGATGCCAATTAAGTACACTGCAGATCCATGTCATATATGACTACTAGAAAAAATATAAATGTCTATAGTGTAGTTGCGAGAAATAAACAACAGATCTACATCTCAAGATCATCTGAAGATATACAAGTACAATATGATATGCATCTTCAAGAAGCATTGATTCTTGTGGCTAGAGATGAGGACTTCATAGCTCGAGAAAAAACTTCAAGATCTTCAAAAGGCATATCCTAAGGTCTTCGACATGTTGTCGGGGAAAGACTAGAGTATTTTGATCATCAAGCACATAAATTCACTATCTTTGAATCCGAACTTGACTGGACTCTTGGGATGGGCGACTCATGAAAGTCAAGAGATAAACTGCAGAATGGTCGAATCAAGTTGGATAAAAATTCCCTTGGACAAAAGAAAGACAAAATAATGAGACTTAGGCAGCATTGTATTGACATAAGCCTCTGATATAGGAAGCACCACAAACTCTCCATATGTTTGGAAGAGTAACCAAATGGAGGAGGACAAAGGTCTATGCCATGAGAACAACTTCCTAAGGTCATACTAGATCCCAATTCTTGGCGAAAAAATGAAAGTATGTTCTTTTTACAAGGGTGACTATCTTGTTTCTGATAAAAGAGAATGTATATCTCGTCCCCTCTTTTTGGAATATTTAATTTTTTTGTCTTTTTCAAATTTTTAACGAGCTTAAAAAAGAATAAAAGAATGCTATGTTACACAGGAGGAACATGTGTCATGAGAAATAAAACTAGTTCCAAGCACATGGAACATATTGATGCTCAATGCAAGGAGACATGTGTAGGATAAGGACATTTGGGAAAATTCCTCCATGGGTCAAGGTGTTAGATCGCAATGAAAAAAGTGCTACAAGACTTGCATTTAATGAATGCTTTGAAGGTTCAGTTAAATAGAAACATGAAGCTGACATTAGGCTAAATACTTAAGGATGAGACATGTGATGCGATTAATTATGACAAAACAAGATTCCTTCCATGTGGATTTTTATGACACAACACCCCTACCTCAGCAGGTTCTGCAGGACCTCCGGGTCTAAGGATCGTTCTAAATATCCTCCTTGTGTCTGCTTGACTCTTTGATTCCCCGCAGGAATCTCCAACACACAAGTGTTTCCAAAGGTCCTTATTAGAAGTTACGCCTATGTGAACAAGCACAAGGTGTCACCTTTTACCCACGTGACCAACTAATGTGACCACAATCCTTTGCCCCGAAAAGGTATTTCAGGTTTTGCGACTTCGCGATTCCTGATGTGGATCTTCCTCTGACTCATTCAATCCCCTAAACCCAAAAAAGGCTAATGTATCTTTGAATTCTCCATTTTTCCTCAAGAATATGATCTCAGTCATGTCCTAGGTTCCATCTCTCGAGTGTGTCATAATTTTGCAACTTGGGAGTTCACAATACAACACTCCTTTATTCCCCAAATTCTAAACTTGCGACTGCTCTACTGCAGATCAATGGTTCAGATCCCTCTATGATCTGATGGTCCTGATTCTATAGTGACTTCATGAATCAGGATTTTGCAACTCTCTATTCTGAGTCACAATGTCCCCCACGCTCCAAATTCTGAAACGAAGAAATTCAAGCACAAGATCAACGGCTCTCGCTGACCCAAATCCAATGGTCACTATTCCTCCTAAGCATATTAGTGTTGAAAGACACTCAAATTTAATATTCCCACTGATCTGTAAGATCCAATGGTCCACAAAACTTCGATGATTCTCCCTCTGAGAGTTTTAACCATCCGTTCAGACTTCTCAAAGACTCCTCAAATACTTAATGTCTCCTCCTTCTGAACTTGACTTCTGTGAGGTAACTTCAGACCTCATTCTTCCCTTGAATTCTTTGAAATATTTATCCCTCCTGAGCTTGACCTCTACTATGGATTCAAGGCTTCAAGAGGATATGTGCAGGCACTCCTTGTGGCATTCACGATAACCTCTGGTTATTAACCACCTCCAACTCTATGCACTCCTTGCAACAATAGTTCTTCAACCTCTCTCCTTGGTTGGAAAAGTATAAGACTTCCACTAGCATACACACACCTTGCACGACTCTTATGATATATTTTCACTTCTACTGGTATAAGAGAAACGATAACCCTCCTAAGTTTTTCTGAGATAAAACTCAGAATCTCATCAACGCACTCCTTGTGGACTCTCACTGCACTCCTTGCAGGATTTCTCAGGAAGAGAAACAATTGAAACTTATATTTCTCCTCTCACAGACTTCATACATTCAACATGAAATCACGATCATATACACACATAAAATTGAAACAAATTCATAATAGAGAATATAAGCAAACTATAAACATACCATTCAATAGATGCAAACAGTAACCACGACAACACCATGAAATGGAATCAAAGGGTTCTTATATTAATTCCAGTGCTTTTGTACATGGGTTCAATAGCAACAGGTATTTTCTTATACAACCTTCTAAAATATCTGTTCCTCTCTTCTTCTATTTTCTTTCTTTACAACTTACAATTACAATGACAATATCTCTACAATACAGCTGAGGGAGCTTTATTAGAGTTTTCCCTCCTACATTACAATCTATCCAATCAGAATTAAAAGCTACCTACCTTACATTTATTACAATAAATGCCTCCAACAAATAGATGAGAGCAACTTCTCATGATCTGTATTACAACTTAAGAAAACATAAATGCGAGCGCATCCTTTCAAGATATTACATAATGTCTTATCCTTTCAAATTCAAAACATTTTCAAAATGTGTGCTAGTGAAATTCCAGTTGTCCTCCTCTTTTTCATTTTCTTTGTTGGCTTGCTTACGATGCTCCTGCATCATAATCCCTTCGCTAAACAAATTCATGAACTCCTGTTCATGAGCTCTTGCACCATCTGTCCATGTTTTTGGATTTTTGGTTCACTTTCCCAACTTGAATCTTCAATCAGGTGTCCCTTCCATTTTATCAAATACTCAAAGCATTTCTTCCTTAAGGTCTTTTTTCTAACTCTCTTCTCAATTATCCTTTCCATCTGCGTATTTTTAGCTACAAGCATATGTCTGACCCACTGAACTTATTTATGGCCTTCTTCTTCATCTGGTTCATCTTCTCTATAAGGATACAAATCTGCTACACTGAATATGGGCGATATTCCTACCCCATATGGCAATTCTATTTTATAAGCATTGGCCTCAAATTTCCTCAAAATCTTACATGGCCCTATCTTTTTCATTTTCATCTTATTATAAGTTTCCCTTGGGAATCTTTCTTTTCTCAAGTGAGCTAAGAGGAAATCTACCACTTCAAACTAAATTTCTCTTATGTGTTGATCTGCTCTGCCTTTGTATTCCTGGTTAGAATTCTTTAACTACTCTTTAATCTTGCTATGGATCTCTTTCATATCTGCTGCAAAGTCTTCTACTCCATCACTTCTGAACTCATTTTTCTCTAAGTATCTCAACTTAGATACTCCTCTCGGCTGCATTCCATACATTATTTGGAATGGGCTTTGTTCTATGCTTCTATTAGGTGAGTCATTATATGCAAATTTCTCTTGCGATAGAATCTGATCCCACTGACTGTGATGTTTAGCGACTAAACTCCTCAATAAATATCCCAAGCTTCGATTTACTACCTCAGTCTATCCATCCATCTGAGGGTGATATGCTTAGCTAAAAGATAAATTTGTCCCCTTATTTTTCCATAGGGTCCTCCAAAAATGACCAACAAATTTGGTATCTCGATGTAAAACAGTACTCGTAGGTAAGCCATGAAGTCGAACAATTTATTTGAAAAATAGGTTCGCAATGTATGTGGCATCACTGGTTTTCTGACATGGAATGAAATGTGCCATTTTAGAGATCTGTCGACTACCGATAATATGGAATCACAACCCCTTTGTGTCCTTGGCAATCCTAACACAAAATCCATGCTTATCGCATCCCACGACCTCTTTGGTACTGGCAATGGTTGATATAATCCTATATTTTTCCTTTTTCCCTTTGAGTGCTAGCAAATCCTACATTTTTTAACAAACTTCTTGACATTGATCCTCATCCCTGGCCAATAATATAAAATTTTTATTTGCGTGAACGTTTTTTCATGGCCGAAATGTCTAGCCAATCCTCCACTATGATTTTTCTTTAGAAGGTTCTCTCTCATATAACTCTTCGGGATACACAATTGATTTCCTTTGAATAATAGTCCATCATGAACCATATATTCAATCCATTAGCTTCTGTCTCTTAAGACATGATTCTAACATGCTTCATAAGTGTCCTTGAAATCTGAATCATCTATGTACATATCCTTAAGGTTATTGAAACCTAAGGTCTTCACACTAAACTCCTGTAGAATCAAACATTTCCTGCTCAATGCATCAACAACCTTGTTAGCAGTTCCAGAAATGTGCTTTATAACAAAAGTAAAGTTATCCATAAATTCAACCCATTTTGCATGCTTCTGGTTTAATTTATCCTATTGAGTTATGAATTGTAAGGCATGATTTTCACTATACAAGACAAACTCTTTCAGAACCAAATAATGTCTCCATTTCTTCAACACCTGTATGACTGCATAAAACTCTTTATCACACATGGAGTATTTCATCTTTTCATTGTTCAGCTTCTCACTTAAGTATGGAATCAACCTATTGTCTTGACTAAAGACTGCTCCAATCGCAAATCCACTTGCGTCACATATGACTTAGAATGTTTTGTTAAAATCTGGCAAAACCAGAACTGGTTGTCCAGTTATCTTCTCTTTCAAAAACTTGAAACTTTTCTCTCCTTCCTCTATCGAATGAAAATATTTATGTCTCTTCTAGACTGTGTCCATCATTGGTGCAGAAATTCCACTTAAGTTTCCGATGAATTTCCTGTAAAAACTGGCTAATCCATGGAAGCTTTTGACTTCAAAGATATTCCTCGGTGATGGCTATTCTTTGATCTCTTTTACTTTCTTAGGATCCATCTTCAACTCATTCGAAGAGATTACAAACCCCAAATAGATGAGTTCTTTCTTCATGAAATATGACTTCTTCAAATTTATCAACAACTTATCTTGCTGCAACCTCCTCATCACTAGAGTTAAGTGTCTCAAGTGTTCTCCCTCAGTCTTACTGAAGATCAGTATATCATCAAGATATACAATTACAAACTTACCAATGAAATATTTCAAGACTTTGTTCATCAATCTCATAAAGGTACTCGACACATTCGACAAACCAAATGGCATGATAAGCCATTCATACATCCCTTCATTTGTCTTGAATGTTGTCTTCCATTCATCGCCTTATCTCATTCGAATCTGATGATATCCTCTTTTCAAATCAATCTTTGAAAAAAAATTCACCCCACTTAAGCAGTCCATCAAGTCATCCATTTTGGGTAAAGGAAATCTATACCTGATGGTGATTTTTTTTATAGCTCTTGAGTTTGTACACATTCTCTAGCTACCATGTTTCTTTGGGCCTAACACTTTTGGTACAATGCATGGACTCAATATTTCTCTAACTAACCCATTGTCCATCAAATATTGGACTTGCAACTTGACCTCTTCATTCTCCTTCGGCATCAATCTGCACACTACTTTGTTTATTAAGCTTGCTCCTGGTATAAGGTCAATGTGATGGCTTATATTCCTGATGGGCGGCAATGAAAAAGGTAAATCATCCACCACTATATCGACGAAATTCTCTAGTAGTTCCTGAATTTCCTTCGGTAGATCATCTATCGAAGTACTATTTAAGATGACTCTAGGTTTTCTTACCACAAAAAATTGCATATCTTCATCTTTCTTGACTTCATCAAAAAGTTCCTTCCCACTCATGAGAAGTATAGTATTGCTTGTTTCTTATTTCACCTTCTTGTCTTCAATTGGCAGCAACATATGCGTTCTACCATTCTTCTCTAAGGTGTATGTGTTCTTTCTTCCATCATGAACAACATTTCTATCATATTTCCACGGTCTACCCAAAAACATATGACAGAAATCCATCGGAATAACATCACATAATATTTCATCGTTGTATCCCCCTATATTAAATTCAACTAAACATTGTTTAATGACTGTTACCTGATGTCCCGTTTGCAACCATGAGACTTTGTATGGGCTCGGATGTGCAATTGTCTCCAATTCTAGCTTCTCCACCATTTCTATGGATACTAGGTTATTTGTGCTTCCGCTGTCCACTATTACCTTGCATACCCTATCCTTGGTCTTGTAAGCAGTTCTAAACAAACTATTTCTCTGAACTGGATTCTCTGCCTCTTTCTCTGGCTTCAAGAGAATTTTCCTCATCATTAAGGATTTTCCACCTTCTGCATCTTTTGCCTCAAAATTTCACCTTTGCACTTCTAAAATGTGAGCATTGCCTCCTCCATCCCTTTTTCTATCAGTACATTCAAAATATTTGTGCTTGATCTTTCAACAGACAAAACATTTGATCTCACCTCCTCTGCCTCTTCCTCTTCCTCTGGCTCGAGGAAAAGTATTTCTATCAACATATTGTCTTCCCTGTGAGCTTCCTCCTCTTTCTGGGTGAGTGTGAGGTTTATTTTCTTCATCCTTGGGCTTCTGTACTCTGTCTTGGGAAACTACTTTGCCTCTACTCTGACTTCTACCTCTGCCTCTTTGAACTTGCTTTCAGGCCAATTTTTCTTCTGCCCTCAGAGCAATCTGATAAGCATATTCTACATTCCTGATAGTCACCATGATCATTTCATATTGAATGTCATATCTTAGACCATTCATGTATCTAGAGACATTTTCATCATCACTCTTGTGACGAACCACTCTAATATTGTGTCGGTAAAATTCCTCAGTGTATTCCTTCACTGTCACTCCTTTCTGTCTGAAATTTTGCATCCTCCAAAATAGATTAATTTGGTAATATATGGTTATAAAATTGTCCCTCATCTTTGCAACCATCCTATCCCAAATTTTGATTCTTTGGTTGCCTTTGCAATGCCTGCTAGCCTGCATTTCATCCCACCACAATGTTGCATGCCCTTTAAGTCTAATGACGACATGTTCAACTTTCTTATCTTCCTCGACATACTCATAGTCGAAGTACTTATCTAGATATCTAAACCAATATAGAAACTCTTCAACGTCTAGGTTGCCATCATACATTGGAATATCCATATTTTCTCTAACCCCTATTCTTGCAACAACTTTGAATAGATGTTCTTTTGTAGCATCTTTAGCTACAACTTCTTCTCCATCTCCAACCTCATTTTCACTTTCGTCTTCACTGACATCTCAAGTATCAGTATCTAATCTTTGTGCTATCTCCATAGCATCTAATCGAGCATAGAGTTCTCTCATTTCCCTTTCCACAACTAGAGCGGGCATTGGTCTATATTGACATCTTCTGGGTGGCATTGTCTAAATATATTCCACGCAGAATTTAAATCACAACTTTCCTTCTATCTCCCTTTCTTACAAAAAACAATGATTGTAAACTCTGATACCACCTCACGCAACACCCCTACCTCAATAGGTTCTACATGACCTCTCGGTCTAAGTATCATTCTAAATATCCTCCTTGAGTATGCTTGAATCTTTGATTCCCCACAAGAATTTCCAACACACAAGTTTTTCCACTTGTCCTTCTTAGGAGTTACACCTGTGCGAACAAGCACAAGGCATCAACTCTTACCCACATGACCAACTGATGTGACCACAATCCTTTTCCCCAAAAAGGTATTTCGGGTTTCACAACTTTGCGATTCCTGATGTGGATCTTCCTCTAACTTGTTCAATCCCCAAAACCCCTAAAAGGATAATGGGTCTTTGAATTCTTCCTTATGCCTCAAGAATATGATCTCAGTCACATCCTGGGGTCCATCTCTCAAGTGCATCAGAATTTTGCGACTAGAGAGTTTACAATACAATGCTTCTTTCTTCCTTGAAGTCCGAACTCACGACTCCTTTGCTGTGGATCGACGATTCAGATCCATGTATCATATGATGGTCCTTATTCTATCGAGACTTTATGAATCACAAGTTCACAATGTTGGCATGTTTTTGAATAGAGTCAAAGTATGCATATTTGTTTGCCATTGATGGAAAAGATCAGAATAATCAGCAGAGCCATGATGGCATGGAAATAACAAGATCAACTATGAAGATCAATAGTGAACGTTGGATCTCATTTAGAATCCCCGATGACCATCAGATCTAAATTCAGAGAGGAGTAGCATGCAGTAGATGAGAATAGATCTCGGGCGTTATATCCGAGTGCGGGGTCCGACCATCGTTGGATCTAAGAAAACTTGCATGTTCTTTAAAGTGAAAGGTGAATTGGGCTTACAAAATCCTGAAAGTAGGAGTACCATCCATCTAAGGGCATGAAACGTGGTCACAGATCAAAATTTCACTAAATGAAAGGTCAAAGGAAGGAATTTCTCTAACCTTCTAACTCGCGATATGTGAAATCACGATAAGATCTGGGCCATCAAATCTGGAGTAATCACGGAGGACCAACAACCATTAGATTTGGCGAAGATGCAAGGCGGATAAGACCAAGAGTCATCCAACTGTCCAAAACTATGAAGGAATCCTGGTTTTCCATCGAGGACAATCATGGAACATTGGATTCAGAGGACACATGTCAAAAGATCGGCGTTTCGTTGACTGGCAAGTCAAAGGCACGAAGCACTCTAACCTTCCAACTCGCGATATGCAAAATTGAAATATGATCTGAGTCATTGGATCAAGGATGAATCTAGGCCATTAGATCCATGAGGTAGATCATGAAAGATCATGTCAGCAAGGACAGGTGGCATCCTACGTCAACAAAGACACCTGGAACAATCATACAAGGACAAGTGTCAAGTCGATTCGATAATTTAGGCCACTAACAAACACAATTCTGAGTGATAGGTGGCAGCAGCTCGTGTCATGACATGTCATCAGGTGATGTCATTCCAAGAGTTTAGTTTCAGGATTTTTAGCATCAACCCTTCCCCAAAGTCTCGAAATTTGAAGTTCTGGGGAGGTGGATAGTTGTCCGATCATGATCGAATGTGGACTGTTGATCTAAAGAGTGAAGTGCTCAAATGATTAGTGAGTGGTCATAGGTTGTGGTCACATTGTCGAGAGTTGGAGGAAGGCGCTAACAACTAAGCTCCATTTCATAGTTCACGATATGGAGAGTCATGAAGTCTCACCACAATATTGTTGAAATCATGAAACATGAAACAACGATTCAATATGAGTCATTGATCAAGAGAAAGCATGAACTATTGATCTGACTCCATTTTCGAAGTTTTGACGATCGCAACTTGGAGAGTCGAGATGACTCATCACAGGATTCCCAAAATTTCAAGTTGCGAAATATCTTTATGGATAATCTCTTAGTCACAGCCAGTGGTCACGAGAAGGCACAGAGCCAGACCATCTAAGCTCCTTTTTGGGGTTTCAGAGATCACAACTTGGAGTGTCGAGACCCTTCGACACAGGATTTTCGAAATGCGAAATGTGAAAGGAATTATGTTAGGCCCGTGGTCACAGCTAGTGGGAATATGGAGTAGGTGAAAGATCCATCATTGGTAATCCAACGGTCCAGGTTAATCAGGAATATGATCGAAAGGTCATTGTTTATTTTCATGATTAATAAGCTCAGTTACGATTCAGTTAGAAAATTGAATCATGGTTCTTGATCGGTTGGTGATTCAGTTGCTGAGACATTTTTGTCTTTGCCCAAGGAGATTCAGGGTGTAAATAATGAGGCTAGTGTGTATAAAAGGAGAGATGCAACAACTGTGTAATGTTGTTTGTTCAAACTGAAACAATGAGATGAACTATAGGAAGGGTAAAATAACATAATGCAACGCATGAGATAAAACTCAAAGATGAGTAACAGTCGTCAAACAGACATAAGCAAGAGAAGAATAACAGAATAGCATGAAGCAAGAGAAGAATAACAGAATAGCATGAAGCAGAGTAGAACCGCAGAACAGTTTTTGAACCAGAGAGGAATTGCAGAACGGTGAAGAAGGGGTAAGAATTGAAATACCTGTATTGTTTGTTTGTCAATCATTTATTCATAATCAGGGAGGAAGGGTGGTGCTAGGAGGATTGTGGTCCTCTGATATTCAATTTGGTTCTTGAATATTGGAATTTGTATCTTCCATATAGTTGTGGCTAGAAAACAGGGTGGCAGGGTGGTGCTCGGGAAAACACAGAGTTTTCTGTAAACAATTTGGTGCTTGTATAAATCCAGTTGGTGCTGGAATATTTAGGGAGTTGGTACTTCCTTCTAGTGAGTGCTAAA
>JZKD02S2386376.1:15553-29571 GCA_000966675.3 Picea glauca
GGAAATAAACAATGGCACATTCAACATCAGTCACATATATGAGAAACACAGAGACAGATGTTTCCCAAGGAAACCCATACAGGGTAAAAACCTCTTCTTCTTTATATGATAAGTACTATTTACATTCTTTACATTATCATACATATGAGCACCAACTCATTGTGAGGCTACAACCTCTGTTTTTCAAGATGCAACTTGTTGAGAGCACCAACTCTCTATTTTTTTCTAGAACCCACTAGAATAAATCACCAACTCCCTGGTTTCTCTAGCACCAACTAGAAGGAAGCACCAACTCCTTGGTTTCTCTAGCACCGACTAGAAGGAAGCTACAACTCCCTGTGTTCAAGCACCCACTTGAACCTCTGAGGAAAACAGTCCTCCCTAGAACCTCCCTACCACCCTGGATTATGAATATGAAATACTGAAACCTATTACAATGATATAGTGTTCAATAACAGCTTACCAGTCTCATCACTGTTCTACTGCATTTCGTTGCTCTGTCTACCTCATTGCCTTCCTACACACCTGACTTGTGCTGACTGTTCTTCTGCCTTTTATGCTCTGTGCACCATGTCCATTTACTGCACAGTTACTCTTCTGTTCAATTCAGCTGCTACACTTCCCTCCTCCTTCACGCATGACTCACCTTCAACAACATCAACCACAGTAACTCCAATAACAACAACAAACACATCTCTTCTCTGTACTGTGTATTTATAGATTTAGTACACCTTGTGCATGCAATGCGTGCAATACCTCTGCATACTCACACCATGCTGATATCCTCCATAACTTGAGTTCTTTGTCTGATCATCATCATGACTCTTCAGCTTCTTTGTCCATTTTTCTACTCGTTCAACATCACTGTATGTTATGCTGAGATTCCTCAGCCTCTCTGGAAGTTGAGACTCTTCTTCTTCTCTGTGGCAGTTGATCTCACCTTCTCTATTCCAGTTATAGGCTTCAATGCTCATCTAGCTGTCAATCACCTCCACAAGAATATTCATCCCTCTTGAAGATTCCCAGAGACTCTTCATCTCCTTTGTCAATCACCCCGAAGTGTCTTCGAGTCCTCTGGTAGAAACCATCAATGGTTTCTGGCAGTTACACTGTGACGTGAAAAGGTATCCCTTCGATCTTGTTCAACTTCACCTGAACCATTGGATTAAGAATAAAGAATCTTGTTCCTATTTCACCATTTTGTAATTCGACATTTTGGTATCCCTATGGTGAATCTTAGAACCTCTAGCCTCTTCCTCCATCTTCTATCAATGTGCCCAATGGCTGTGACGAGGTGATTATGCATAAAGAGCTTTCATGATTTCTCATTTTGTGAATCTGGAGATGAGCCATCTCGACTCTCCAAGTCATGATCCCCGAAAACCCAAAATGGAGCTTATCTAAACTGAATCCTTCCCTTCTCATGACCACCGGTGGTGACCAAAGGCTATGCCAAAAGGGCGCTTCATATTTCACGAGTTTCCACACTATGCTCTGTTGACTCCAACTGAGAAAAATTCCAATCACTTTCCACTTGTCCTATGATTCGACGGTTTAGATATGATATTGATTCAACAGCTCAGATCATATTGTGATTTCGCATATCACGATTTCGGTGTTCTTGTGGTTATGTTTCTTTCCTATCCAAGTCACGATTCGCGAAACTTCGAAATGGATTTGGATCAATGGTCTAGATCACACCTTGATTTGACGGCTGCGATTAAATTGTGATTTCTCATATCATTTTTCCTAATATGGAGGTTCTCATCACTCCAAGTCGCGATAGGCAAAGTTCTAAGATGGAGCTCAGATCAACGATCCACATTCTTGGTGATCCGACGGTCCTGATATTTTCGCAATCTTTCATCTCGTTGATCCTTAGATGGAGATTCTTGTCACTCCAAGTCGAGATAGGTGAGACTCCAAGATGGAGCTCAGATCAACGGTCCTCATTCTTGGTGATCTGAAAGTCCAGATATTATCATGAATTCACATCTCGCGGTTCCTTAGATGGAGGTTCTTGTCACTCCAAGTCGCGATAGGCGAAGCTCCGAGATGGAGCTTAGATCAACAGTCCAGAACCCTTGGTGATTTGATGGTCTAGATCTTATTATGAATTTGCATCTCATGATTCCTGTGATGGAGGTTCTCGTCACTCCAAGTCATGATATGAGAAACTCTGAGATGGAGTTTTGACATGCTCTGATCTTCTGCCATGCGTCCCTCTTGGATCAACGGTCAAGATTTTATTGGGACTTCGCAACTCCATGAGCCTTCATTGTGCCTAATCAACATTACATATTTGGCCTCAATCTAATGGTTTAGATTATTTTGCGATTTCACATATTGCAAATTCGAGAAGTTAGGGAACCCCATTCCTTTGAATTTCCAGTCAGTGACATGACGATCTTTCACCATGCGTCCTCTTGATCAACGGTCCACGACTGTCCCTGATGGATGGCCAGGATTCCTTCACAGTTTTGGGGAGTTGGATGACTCTTGGACTTATCCACTTTGCAGCTTCACCATATCTAATGGCTATTGAGACTTTGTAGATACCCCCGATCCTATGACCCATATCTTCTCGTGATTTCACCACTTCGCGATTTCGTCCACCTTCGCGATTTTGCCGCTTCACGATTTCGTCCACCTTGTGATTTCGTCACTTCGCGATTTCACCACTTCGGTGGTGAAGTGTTTCGACACTTCAACTCCCAGTATCCAAAATTCTAAAATGGAGTTTACTCTTCCATTATCACTGCACTGCTAATCATGTTGATCTTTGCCATCGTTGTTCTTGCCATCAATGACAAGCTTACTCCCAACTGTAAACTTTCCAATAGTATATATGGATCAACCTAAAGGATTCCCATTGATAGATAATCCTAACTATGTATGGAAGCTGAAGAAGGCTCTATATGGACTGAAACAAGCATCATGAGGTTGGTATTATATACTGGACAATTCTTACAAGACAAAGGATTCAAGAAAGGTATTTTTGATAACAATCTCTACATTAAGTCTGAAGGTGATAATTTACTAGTTGTTTTGGTTTATGTAGATGATATTGTTTTTGGCTGTACTAATGAACCCTTTGTCTAGTGGTTTGCTAACTCTACGCAAACAGAGTTTTAGATGTCCATGATAGGAGAACTATCATACTTTCTTGGATTACAAGTAAAATAAATTTTTGCAGGAATATTTATCTCTCAAGAAAAATATTTGAAAGAGATTTTGAAGAAATTTCAGGTGGAATATTTTTTTCCTGTTAGTAAACCAATGGTGGTTGGTTTCAAGCTCAGTAAAGATGATATTTCATCTGATGTTGATCAAAGAAAATATATGTCAATGATAGGCAGTCTTGTGTGCATCACAACATATCGTCCCGATATAATGCAAGTTGTCAGAATGGTAGATCATTATCAATCATCTCCTAAACAAAGTCATTTAGTAGTTTTCAAAAGAATATTCAAATACTTGAAGGGCACAATGACATATGGTCTGTGGTATCCTAGAAATCAAAACTTTCAGTTAACTGTTTATTTAGATGTTGATTGGGCAAACTGTGTTGATGAGAGGAAAAGCACTAGTGGAGGAGCATTCTTCCTGAGGGACTCATTAATAACATGGCTTAGTAAAAAACAAGTATCCATTTCATTATCAACTACAGAGGCAAAATACATTGTTGTTGCTACTTGCTGCAGACAAATTTTATGGATGATACAAACTCTTGCAGATCTAAAGGTAACTTACACTAATCCCATTATACTTCATTGTGATAACACAAGTGCCATCGGTCTCTCTAAGAATCATGTACTTCATTAAAAATCTAAGAACATACCAATAAAATACCATTTTCTCAGAGAACAAGTTACAAACATAATTGTTCAGGTGAATTATATTCCTTCCACAGAATAGATAGCTGATATTTTTACTAAACTATTAGCAACAACACCTTTTGGATATATTCCTCAGAATTTGGGCATGACCTCACTGTCAAACTAAGAGAGTCCATCCTATTATGGGGAGCTTGTATTGGTTGAATATCTGATACCTCCAAAGAATACTTCAACAGCTCAGGGGGAAATTCTTTTCTTCTTTGACATTGATGTCAAAGGGGGAGAAAGTGAGTGGTTAAGCTAGATGTTCTTATATTCTTCAAGAGGTTTCCATCAATGACAAAGGGGGAGATTGTTGGAATGTTTTTGGACATAGTCAGAGTATGCGTATTTGTTTTTCATTGCTGGAAAAGATCAGAACGATTAGCAAATCCATGATGGCATGGCAATAGCAAGATGAACTGTGAAGATCAACAGTGAACTTTGGATCTCATTCAGAATCCCCGATGGCCATCGGATATGAATTTAGAGAGGAGTAGCATGCAGTAGACGAGAATAGATCTTAGGCATTAGATCTGAGCATGGGTTTTGACCGTCTTTAGATCCAGGAAAAACTGCACGTTCTTTAAAGTGCAAGGTGAAGCGGGCTTACAAAATATAGAAAGCAGGAGGACCATACATCTTAGGGCATTACATGTGGTCACAGATCATCATTTCACTAACTGAAAGGTCAAAGGAAGGAAGTTCTCTAACTTTCCAACTCGAGATATGAGAAATCGCGATAAGATCTGGGCTGTCAGATCTGGAGTAATTATGAAGGACTAACAACCATTAGATTTGGTGAAGCTGGAAGGCAGATAAGACCAAGAGTCATCCAACTCTCCAAAACATTGAAGGAATCCTGGTCATCCATCGAGGATAGTCGTGGAACGTTGGATCCAGAGGACACATGTCGAAAGATCATTGTTTTGCTGACTAGAAAGTCAAAGGCATGAAGTGCTCTAACCTTCCAACTCATGATATGAAAAATCGCGATATTATCTGAGCCGTTGGATCAAGGACGAATCTAGGCCATCAGATCTAGGAGGTAGATCATGACAGACCATGTCAGAAAGGAAAGGTGGCATCCTATGTTAGCAAGGACATGTGGCACAATCATACAAGGATAAGTGTCAAGTCGATTCTGAGTGACATGTGGCAGCCACTCGGGTCACAACACATCATCAGGTGATGTCATTTCGGGAGTTTAGTTTCAAGAGTTTTAGCATCAACCCTTCCCCAAAGTCCAAAAAGTTGAAGTTCCAAGGAGGTGGATAGTTGTCCAATCACCATAGAATGTGGACCATTGATCTGAAGGGTGAAGCATTCAAATGATTAGCGAGTGGTGATAGGTTGTGGTCACATCGTCGAGAGTTGGAGGAAGGTGCTAATAGCTAAGCTCCATTTCGGAGATCATGATATGGAGAGTCATGAAGTCTCACCACAATATTGTCGAAATTGCGAAACACGAAACAATGATTCAATTTGAGTCATTGATCAAGAGAAACAATGAACCGTTGATCTGGCTTCATTTTTGGAGTATCAATTATCGTGACTTGGAGAGTGGAGATGCCTCATCACAAGATTCCCAAAATCACAAGTTGCGAAAGCGCTTTATGGATAAGCGCTTGGTCATAGTCGATGGTCACGAGAAGGGAAGGATCCAGACCAACTAAGATCCTTTTTGGGGTTTTGGAGATCACAACTTGGAGTGTAGAGACCCTTCGACACAAGATTGCTGAAATGTGAAATGTGAAAGGAATTATGTTAGGCCCATGGTCATAGCTAGTGGGAATATGGAGTAGGTGCAAGATCCATCATTGGTATTCCAATAGTGTAGGTTAATCAGGAATATGATCGAACGTTCATTGTTTATTTTCATGATTAATAAGCTCAGTTACGATTCAGTTAGAAAATCAAATCATGGTTCTTGATCGGTTGGCAATTCAGTTGCTGAGACATTTTTGTCTTTGCCCAAGGAGATTCTAGGTGTAACTGATGAGGCTGGTGTGTATAAAAGGAGAGATGTAATGACTATGTAAGGTTGGTTGTTCAAACTAAAATAATGAGATGAATGGTAAGAAGGGTAAAATAACATAATGAAAAGCATAGATAAAACTCAGAGATGAGTAGCAGTTGTCGAACAAATAGAAGCAAGAGCAGAATAATAGAATAGTATGAAGAAAGAGAATGATAGAAGAATAGAATGAAGCAGAGCAGGACTGCAGAACAGTTTTTGAACCAGAGAAGAATTACAGAACAATGAAGAAGGGGTAAGAATTGAAATACCTATATTGTTTGTTTGTCAATCATTTATTCATAATTAGGGAGGAAAGGTGGTGCTAGGGAGGAATGTGTTCCTCTGATATTCAAGTTGGTGCTTGAATATTGGAAGTTGTATCTTCCGTCTAGTTGTGGCTAGGAAACAGGGTGGCAAGGTGGTGCTCNTTTATATGATAAGTATTATTTACATTCTTTACATTATCATACATATGAGCACCAACTCATTGTGAGGCTACAACCTCTGTTTTTCAAGATGCAACTTGTTGAGAGCACCAACTCTCTATTTTTCTCTAGAACCCACTAGAATAAATCACCAACTCCCTGGTTTCTCTAGCACCAACTAGAAGGAAGAACCAACTCCCTGGTTTCTCTAGCACCGACTAGAAGGAAGCTACAACTCCCTGTGTTCAAGCACCCACTTGAACCTCTGAGGACAACAGTCCTCCCTAGAACCTCCATACCACCCTGGATTATGAATATGAAATACTGAAACCTATTACAATGATATCGTGTTCAATAACAACTTACCAGTCTCATCACTGTTCTACTGCATTTCGTTGCTCTGTCTACCTCATTGCCTTCCTACACACCTGACTTGTGCTGACTGTTCTTCTACCTTTTATGCTCTGTGCACCATGTCCATTAATACACAGTTCCTCTTCTATTCAATTCAGCTGCTACACTTCCCTCCTCCTTCACGCATGACTCACCTTCAACAACATCAACCACAGTAACTCCAATAATAACAGCAAACACATCTCTTCTCTATACTGTGTATTTATAGCTTTAGTACACCTTGTGCATGCAATGCGCGCAATACCTCTGCATACTCACACCATGCTGATATCCTCCATAACTTGAGTGCTTTGTCTGATCATCATCATGAATCTTCAGCTTCTTTGTCCATTTTTCTACTCGTTCAACATCACTATATGTTATGCTGAGATTCCTCAGCCTCTCTGGAAGTTGAGACTCTTCTTCTTCTCTGTGGCAGTTGAGCTCACCTTCTCTATTCCAGTTACAGGCTTCAATGCTCATCTAGTTGTCAATCGCCTCCACAAGCATCTTCATCCCTCTTGAAGATTCCCAGAGACTCTTCATCTCCTTTGTCAATCACCCCGAAGTGTCTTCGAGTCCTCTGGCAGAAACCATCAGTGGTTTCTGGTAGTTACACTGTGACGTGAAAAGGTATCCCTTCGATCTTGTTCAACTTCACCTGAACCATTGGATTAAGAATAAAGAATCTTGTTCCTATTTCACCATTTTGTAATTCAACATTTTGGTATCCCTATGGTGAATCTTAGAACCTCTAGCTTCTTCTTCCATCTTCTATCAATGTGCCCAATGGCTGGGACGAGGTGCTTATGAATAAAGAGCTTTCATGATTTCTCATTTTGTGAATCTGGAGATGAGCCATCTCGACTCTCCAAGTTGTGATCCCCGAAAACCCAAAATGGAGCTTATCTAAACTGAATCCTTCCCTTCTCATGACCACCGGTGGTGACCAGAGGCTATGCCAAAAGGGCGCTTCATATTTCACGAGTTTCCACACTATGCTCCGTTGACTCCAACTGAGCGAAATTCCAATCATTTTCCACTTGTCCTATGATTCGACGTTTTAGATATGATCTTGATTCAACAGCTCAGATCATATTGTGATTTCGCATATCACGATTTCGGTGTTCTTGTGGTTATGTTTCTTGCCTATCCAAGTCACGATTCGCGAAACTTCGAAATGGATTTGGATCAATAGTCTAGATCACGCCTTGATCTGACGGCTGCGATTAAATCGTGATTTATCATATCATTTTTCCTAATATGGAGGTTCTCATCACTCCAAGTCGCGATAGGCGAAGCTCTAAGATGGAGCTCAGATCAACGATCCACATTCTTGGTGATCCGACGGTCCTGATATTTTCGCAATCTTGCATCTCGTTGCTCCTTAGATGGAGATTCTCGTCACTCCAAGTCGAGATAGGTGAGACTCCAATATGGAGCTCAGATCAACAGTCCTTATTCTTGGTGATCTGAAAGTCCAGATATTATCATGAATTCACATCTCGCGGTTCCTTAGATGGAGGTTCTTGTCACTCCAAGTCGCGATAGGCGAAGCTCCGAGATGGATCTTAGATCAACAGTCCATAACCCTTGGTGATCTGATGGTCCAGATCTTATTGTGAATTCGCATCTCATGATTCCTGTGATGGAGGTTCTCGTCACTCCAAGTCGTGATATGCGAAACTCTGAGATGGAGTTTTGACATGCTCTGATCTTCTACCACGCTTCCCTCTTGGATCAACGGTCAAGATTTTATTGGGACTTCGCAACTCCATGAGCCTTCGTTGTGCCTGATCAACATTACATATTTGGCCTCAATCTAATGGTTTAGATTATTTTTCAATTTCACATATTGCAAATTCGAGAAGTTAGGGAACCCCATTCCTTTGAATTTTCAGTCAGTGACATGACGATCTTTCACCATGCGTCTTCTTGATCAACGGTCCATGACTGTCCCTGATGGATGGCCAGGATTCCTTCACAGTTTTGGGGAGTTGGATGACTCTTGGACTTATCCACCTTGCATCTTCACCATATCTAATGGCTATTGAGACTTCATAGATACCCCCGATCCTACGACCCATATCTTCTCGTGATTTCACCACTTCGCGATTTCGTCCACCTTCGCGATTTTTCCGCTTCGCGATTTCGTCCACCTTGTGATTTCGTCACTTTGCGATTTCACCACTTCGGTGGTGAAGTGTTTCGACACTTCAACTCCCAGTATCCAAAATTATAAAATGGAGTTTACTCTTCCATTATCACTGCACTGGTAATCATGTTGATCTTTGCCATCGTTGTTCTTGCCATCAATGACAAGCTTACTCCCAACTGTAAACCTTCCAATAGTATATATGGATCAACCTAAAGGATTCCCATTGATAGATAATCCTAACTATGTCTAGAAGCTGAAGAAGGCTCTATATGGACTGAAACAAGAATCACGAGGTTGGTATTATATACTGGACAATTCTTACAAGACAAAGGATTCAAGAAAGGTATTTTTGATAACAATTTCTACATTAAGTCTGAAGGTGATAATTTACTAGTTGTTTTGGTTTATGTAGATGATATTGTTTTTGGCTATACTAATGAACCCTTTGTCCAGTGGTTTGCTAACTCTACGCAAATAGAGTTTTAGATGTCCATGATAGGAGAACTATCATACTTTCTTGGCTTACAAGTAAAACAAAGTTTTGCAGGAATATTTATCTCTCAAGAAAAATATTTGAAAGAGATGTTGAAGAAATTTCAGGTGGAAGATTTTTCTCCTGTTAGTAAACCAATGGTGGTTGGTTTCAAGCTCAGTAAAGATGATATTTCATCTGATGTTGATCAAAGAAAATATCTGTCAATGATAGGCAGTCTTGTGTGCATCACAACATATCGTCCCGATATAATGCAAGTTGTCAGAATGGTAGATCATTATCAATCATCTCCTAAACAAATTCATTTAGTAGTTGTCAAAAGAATATTCAAATACTTGAAGGGCACAATGACATATGGTCTGTGGTATCCCAAAAATCAGAACTTTCAGTTAACTGTTTATTTAGATGTTGATTGGGCAAACTATGTTGATGAGAGGAAAAGCACCAGTGGAGGAGCATTCTTCCTGGGGGACTCATTAATAACATGGATTAGTAAAAAACAAGTATCCATTTCATTATCAACTACAGAGGCAAAATACATTGTTGTTGCTACTTGCTGCAGACAAATTTTATGGATGATACAAACTCTTGTAGATCTAAAGGTAACTTACACTAATCCCATTATACTTCATTGTGATAACAAAAGTGCCATCGGTCTCTCTAAGAATCATGTACTTCATTAAAAATCTAAGCACATACCAATAAAATACCATTTTCTCAGAGAACAAGTTACAAACATAATTGTTCAGGTGAATTATATTCCTTCCACAGAATAGATAGCTGATATTTTTACTAAACTATTAGCAACAACACCTTTTGGATATATTCCTCAGAATTTGGGCATGACCTCACTGTCAAACTAAGAGAGTCCATCCTATTATGGGGAGCTTGTATTGGTTGAATATCTGATACCTCCAAAGAATACTTCAACAGCTCAGGGGGAAATTCTTTTCTTCTTTGACATTGATGTCAAAGGGGGAGAAAGTGAGTGGTTAAGCTAGATGTTCTTATATTCTTCAAGAGGTTTCCATCAATGACAAAGGGGGAGATTGTTGGAATGTTTTTGGACATAGTCAGAGTATGCGTATTTGTTTTTCATTGCTGGAAAAGATCAGAACGATTAGCAAATCCATGATGGCATGGCAATAGCAAGATGAACTGTGAAGATCAACAGTGAACTTTGGATCTCATTCAGAATCCCCGATGGCCATCGGATATGAATTTAGAGAGGAGTAGCATGCAGTAGACGAGAATAGATCTTAGGCATTAGATCTGAGCATGGGTTTTGACCGTCTTTAGATCCAGGAAAAACTGCACGTTCTTTAAAGTGCAAGGTGAAGCGGGCTTACAAAATATAGAAAGCAGGAGGACCATACATCTTAGGGCATTACATGTGGTCACAGATCATCATTTCACTAACTGAAAGGTCAAAGGAAGGAAGTTCTCTAACTTTCCAACTCGAGATATGAGAAATCGCGATAAGATCTGGGCTGTCAGATCTGGAGTAATTATGAAGGACTAACAACCATTAGATTTGGTGAAGCTGGAAGGCAGATAAGACCAAGAGTCATCCAACTCTCCAAAACATTGAAGGAATCCTGGTCATCCATCGAGGATAGTCGTGGAACGTTGGATCCAGAGGACACATGTCGAAAGATCATTGTTTTGCTGACTAGAAAGTCAAAGGCATGAAGTGCTCTAACCTTCCAACTCATGATATGAAAAATCGCGATATTATCTGAGCCGTTGGATCAAGGACGAATCTAGGCCATCAGATCTAGGAGGTAGATCATGACAGACCATGTCAGAAAGGAAAGGTGGCATCCTATGTTAGCAAGGACATGTGGCACAATCATACAAGGATAAGTGTCAAGTCGATTCTGAGTGACATGTGGCAGCCACTCGGGTCACAACACATCATCAGGTGATGTCATTTCGGGAGTTTAGTTTCAAGAGTTTTAGCATCAACCCTTCCCCAAAGTCCAAAAAGTTGAAGTTCCAAGGAGGTGGATAGTTGTCCAATCACCATAGAATGTGGACCATTGATCTGAAGGGTGAAGCATTCAAATGATTAGCGAGTGGTGATAGGTTGTGGTCACATCGTCGAGAGTTGGAGGAAGGTGCTAATAGCTAAGCTCCATTTCGGAGATCATGATATGGAGAGTCATGAAGTCTCACCACAATATTGTCGAAATTGCGAAACACGAAACAATGATTCAATTTGAGTCATTGATCAAGAGAAACAATGAACCGTTGATCTGGCTTCATTTTTGGAGTATCAATTATCGTGACTTGGAGAGTGGAGATGCCTCATCACAAGATTCCCAAAATCACAAGTTGCGAAAGCGCTTTATGGATAAGCGCTTGGTCATAGTCGATGGTCACGAGAAGGGAAGGATCCAGACCAACTAAGATCCTTTTTGGGGTTTTGGAGATCACAACTTGGAGTGTAGAGACCCTTCGACACAAGATTGCTGAAATGTGAAATGTGAAAGGAATTATGTTAGGCCCATGGTCATAGCTAGTGGGAATATGGAGTAGGTGCAAGATCCATCATTGGTATTCCAATAGTGTAGGTTAATCAGGAATATGATCGAACGTTCATTGTTTATTTTCATGATTAATAAGCTCAGTTACGATTCAGTTAGAAAATCAAATCATGGTTCTTGATCGGTTGGCAATTCAGTTGCTGAGACATTTTTGTCTTTGCCCAAGGAGATTCTAGGTGTAACTGATGAGGCTGGTGTGTATAAAAGGAGAGATGTAATGACTATGTAAGGTTGGTTGTTCAAACTAAAATAATGAGATGAATGGTAAGAAGGGTAAAATAACATAATGAAAAGCATAGATAAAACTCAGAGATGAGTAGCAGTTGTCGAACAAATAGAAGCAAGAGCAGAATAATAGAATAGTATGAAGAAAGAGAATGATAGAAGAATAGAATGAAGCAGAGCAGGACTGCAGAACAGTTTTTGAACCAGAGAAGAATTACAGAACAATGAAGAAGGGGTAAGAATTGAAATACCTATATTGTTTGTTTGTCAATCATTTATTCATAATTAGGGAGGAAAGGTGGTGCTAGGGAGGAATGTGTTCCTCTGATATTCAAGTTGGTGCTTGAATATTGGAAGTTGTATCTTCCGTCTAGTTGTGGCTAGGAAACAGGGTGGCAAGGTGGTGCTCNGAGGAGGGCGCATGGAAAAAAGGGGATCTATTCATCTAAGGGGTCTAAACACCTCCGATCAGTAGAAAATCCAGCCAAGGGTTTCCTAGTGGCCCGATCTACAGTTTGGTATCTTTCTTAGAGGATTTGGAGGCCATCTTCAAGGAGGTCGAAATATTGGTCTTCTACAGCCAAGAGAGGCGCATTATGCTAGAGAGGACACCACTTGACAGCTAGGAATTGAGTTGTATCATTCGGGCTTTTGGTAGTTCGCTTGGAGGACTCTTAGGAGATCATATCCTCATCATTCCATTCTACTTGGGAGGCACTATCAGCCACAGCCATCATTCTTCTATGTATATTCCAGATCTGCTCCATTTTGTATGAGGACAGCCATTAGGATAAATAAAACTCAGATCTTAGGTATTTGTGGTTATTTCTTGTGTTGTTGATCCTATATCTTGTTGAAGTATATTCCATTGCTATATCTTCTTTAATCGTTGGGTGCAAACACACATTAAACCATCATTATAAACCCTAGTGATACTCAAGAGACATAAATCTGCAAAGTGTTTGACAAAATTCCACAACCAAAAGTTATATAAAACCCAACAAAACTCAATGTTCCTACCAATTCAAGTTGGAAACTTTACATCGATGACCTTTGGATTCATCTTCCAAGAGGTCTCTTGGACTCCCTATGACAATTCCTACTCACATGATGTTTCATATTCCTTCACAAGTGACTAATACCATAACCCTAATGGATTAGGTTTCCAAAATCCCCCCCTTTCCGAAGGGGTGTATGTGAGTCCAAGTAGAGAGCTAAAATCTGGAAGTGGACAGCTGCAAAGGCTTGAATGTGCTCTTTGAATCTGGTGGTTTTGGGATGACCACAAACCAAATGGCTAGCAAAAGCTGATCTCTTCTACTAAATGGTGGTGGTGATTTAAGGAAGACCACAAACCAGGGTTACCGGAAGCTTCCCCCCCCCCCGCTTCGAAGCCCCGAAGCTCGATCCGGGCGGGTGCTTCCTGGAAGCGCCCTCTGAAGCGCGACTCAAATTTTGGAAGCGCGCTTCGGGGCTGATGAGCACGATTCCTGGGATTTTTGAAGCGTCCCCCTCCGAAGCGCGCTCCAGAAATTTGGAAGCGCGCTTCCAAATTTCTGGAGCGCGATTCGGAGGGCGCTTCATAGGCGCTTCTGAGGAAGGCCCACACGCTTCCAAGGGGGAATGAGGTGTTTGGGTTTGCAGGTGAGGCTTATTTGTCCTTACTAGGGCTATTTAAAGAGGCCCCCACCCCCTCCATTGCACCCACCCTAGTAATGAATGGTAATGTCAAATTCTTAAAGTAAAAGTGACATTCTCCTTTATCTTTCATTTTCATCCTTTTACTTAAATTTTTAACATTACCATTAATTGGTTCAGGATGTTTGAGAGTGGTTCCAACCTCATTGGACTTCATATGGAGAAAGTAGAATTTTAGG
>JZKD02S2386387.1:8730-29571 GCA_000966675.3 Picea glauca
AACTCTAATACTCAAACTGACGAATGTATTCAATCATCATTCAAAGATTTCAATCCATTTTTCATTGGTGCACTTACTTGTTCTACAGATGCACATGAGGTCACATCCACCTCTTTCACTGATGATGTTTTTACAATTCTTCCATTTCTCTCGGAATTCCAGGGCTTGCAGTACAACCACTTTCCCATTAGTTTGGAAAACATTTCTAAGAATCCTTTGGCCCCTGCTTCTTTATTCCAAAAATGACTCTTTGAAACCCTTCACAAGAGGAAAAATATCAACTTAGAAGCATATTCACTAGACACAATCATCAACACCAAGCTTCATCGACCTATTATTATATGGCTTTTGTGTTTCCTCGAATGTAGACATTAGGATATTTCTCTTCATTCTCCAACCACTACTTGTTTCTCTGTCCCATGTATCCTTAGAACCAATTTACAAGCATACTAATTTCCCTAAAAAAAATGTACTTCACCAAACAATTACCATTTCCAAGTATAATACACTGATAATTCTAGGGATTTTCTACAAGCTTGAGATTCGAAGATCCGGTAAACATACAAATATTTGATCTGAATTCAGGAAAAGAACATGGGCATCAAGCAGTTGCAACTATACTTAACAATGAACAGCCCTTATCGTCAATCACATTCTGTAATTCGGATACATTGATATTTCAGATCCAATAGGATTTCCCCCTCCAATACATGGCAACCTAGATGGGATCATAAAGCTAAGCTCCAATGTATAATATGAAAAAAGTGCATAAGGGTATTGTCTGATCAATTATGGGTTTTTCATAATGAAGTTGATAACATGAGATAATTGCATAGCCAATGGCATCATTTCTACATCACACAATTGCAGATACAATGGCATCATTTCTGTATCAATCTCAGGAGATCGTATATGAAATGAAATACAAGATTGTGGTAAGTATAGTGCCTCGAGGAAAAGGCGACTTTCCCCTTCCAGATGACATCTAGATTTCCATCGTTCTTTCCCTCTCTAAAAAACCCCCACGATTTCATCAATGTAAGTATGAAATCGGGATTTGATTCATGATTCTTGGAGTGTTGACAAGATAAAATGTAATCAAGATCCATTTCTCACGAATTTAACAAACAAAACACAAAATAGATCACGGATTTCAAAACCCGTTCGAAATGATAATTCTGGGAAATATTAGTTGAGAGAATCTTGTGAATATCCTAAATCATTCAAAATTTTGGGAAACCGTCCTCATGGAACCCAAATGGGCTCGTCCCCCACAAAAACCATGCGGTTTATTTTCACGATTCTCCTCCATTTGTGCGCAATTGACACCAGAAAAATGTCTCACGGTTTTGGCATGTATTTCATGAACATGTTGAGGATTCTTTGCACGATTTCATAGTTTCCAATGAAAAATAGTTTAGAAGAGTCATTACCTTCTGTGTAATATTGCATGTGACTCAAACACTACTAAGCCACTGAAAACTAGAAGCACTTTCCATGAACAATTGATGGACCAAATTAATCGTACTTAGTCTTGGTAATCCACACCTGTTGGATTGTGCTCAGAGATGCAAAGATTGATCCTCCAATTTAGACATTGTACTTCCTTTCGGGAGATGTAACCACCTTGATATTAATACTAATTGGGGACAAGGAAATGATATCCTTTATCATACGATCAACATTACCAGGAAACATGGTAGATCCTCCACCGAGAACAATATTTCCATAAAGATCCTTTCTAATATTCACATCACACTTCATGAAGGAATTGTGTGTTGTCTCACAAATGTCAGCAACTTCTATTCCAATCTGAGAAGGTTGTAACAAGACCTCATGGCATCTGAAATTTTCTTCACCAATAGTAATCACTTGCCCATCAAGAAGCTCATAACTCTTCTAGAGGGAGGAACTAGTCTTGGTTGTCTCAAGCTCCTCTTCATAGCCAGAGCTACATATGAAAGTTTCTCTTTCATATCATGAGAAATTTCATGCTCTGTAGTAGTGGTGAATGAGTAACCTCTTTAATTTAGGATCTTCATCAATGCATTAGTTAGATACCGACCAACAAGATCTAGGCTGAGGATAGCATGTGGAAGAGCCTATCCTTCATCCTTAGATGAAATATTTTTGCATCCATTCAACCTTGACATCGACTATACCACACTTATTTTCATCTCTAGCAACAAAAGATTCAAAGTTAGAAAATTTTTCTATCTGCTTTTCCTGCAATTTTTTAACAATGAACTTGCCATTTTTTGCTTCACAACCGGCAGTCTCTTTTTACATTTTCATTCTCTCTAATTTTTGTCTTAAATCTTCCAAAGCATCAAGCTTTTCCTTTTCTTTGCAAAAACTAAATTTTTGCGTGAATCTGTAGCTGCTAGTGAAATTCCGCATGATCTCTCTTATCCAAAAGAGTCTAAGAAATAATAGCTACTGTTGAATTACGTCTCTTGGGTGTTGAGAAATTAATTTATTTTCATTGGAAGAATTGGGGTAAGACTGAATTTCAGTCCTTTATTGGATCATGCTGCTAGAAAATTTTAAATCAAGAAAATAAACTAATGTTAAACCAACACTTCATGAAAAAAATGTATAGACCTTTGTCAACTAGTAACAAGCTCATGTCTAACTGCTCCAAGACCTTAATTTTCATAGTTAGACTTATTTCTCTTTACTTCTTCATTATTTATTTATTACAGTCTCATACTCTACTTGGAAAACGAAAGATTCTTCTCAAGTGTAGGACTACTTCTAATGAAGCCATATGTGTAATAGCATTACATATTAACTCATATTCAAATTCAAAATATAATCTTTGATATATACCCGAATATGAGGAACCAACCAATCTTCTTGATTTGGTGCCAAGAAGTGTTAAAGGAGGAAGTGGTGCTCTGGTCTAATGATTTTTTGGAGCCATTCTTTAATGTATCTAGTACTCCTTTGGTTCGCTTCTTCATCAGTACCATTGGATTACATTTCATCCTTCATCATACCCTATAAATCTTCGAACATTTGGCTCTTGCACAAAGGATTTAGGTACGCATTTGCAAGAAACTCTTTAATCTCAGGTTCCAATACCTTCTCCCCATCAAATGTTGTCCATGGCTCTTTTATCTATTCCCCAAATGTATAAGGAGAATCAAGGAAATATTCTAGATCTTCTTGATGCTCATGGAACTTTTGATCTTCTATTTCCCAAAATGTAGGTGTGTTCCTTAATGTTGTCAGGATTTGCTCCTCTTAAGATGCATAAATGTTTCTTGTTGTTGTGACGATTTGAGAGATTTCTTGGAGTAGCATTTTTCTTTACTCAACAACTCTTGAGCATATTTGAAGGCTCTTTGTTGATTGATAATTCATGTCTTGCACATGGATTAGTGCAAAGGGGATTATTTTTGAATAAAAAACTACAACTTCTATACAAAGCAAATTTGAAAGCAAAGCATGTACTTGGACACCTCATGTTACTAAGACCCTATTGTCACCAAGTCATCTATTGGCATGCATAGATTTCTCCTTTCCATGCATCAAAATTAAATGAAAAGACTAGAAACCAAATTACCAATGCATATTTCCTTTAGCATCTCCTTGAAAACGACGCCAAAAGTGTCAGGAAATTCAATTGCTTAAATTGATTTAATTTAAATTATCAACCATAGAGATCGTAATCTTGTGAGATGTCTGAAAAATATATGCAGGAGTAGGAAAATAACTCTAAGCTAAGAAAGATTAATGAAAGGATACATAATTCAACTAAGGTCAGTGGAATTATATTTCAACTATTAACCACATTCCTTTTGTTGATAAGCAAGAGCATCAACTGGTTTTGTGATCAACTAAGAAACTCGGACTTCAATGCCTAACTCTGTAGGGAAACCACACTTGCAGGAATTGAAAGAGCATAAAGAAATGAACAACTAATGAAATAACATCACATAAAAAAATAAAACCATTGGGTAGTGTATACTAGAGAGAGGGGGCCCTGCCTCTCTTGGAATATATTGCCAAGAAGGACTACAATAGAGAACTCTTGATGTGCAACAACAAGCTCTTTATTCTAGCATCAAAATGATTACAATGATCCTTCTCTTCAATATGGAACTCTATTCTTTAACTCCTTTAACTATCTAACTATTTTTTTACTATTCACTATCCAAGTTGAATGACATCCGCTCATATTTATACATACAACTTCTCCTTCACTAAAGGAAAAGGAGTTACAATAAGATGAGAGCATATCCTAAATAAGTGGATATGCAACTAACAAATATTAGATCCAAAACATGTGGATATTTCACCACCAAATCTTGGATTTGATCTAAGATAGTTTTAATAAGAGAATATCATCAAATTCCATGAGATCCATGTGCCCAAATTCGTGGATATAGGTCACCACTTCTTAAACACTTAGCTACAGAATTGTAGGCTAGTTAGACTAGTTTTGGAAATCTCAAGCATACACCCCTTCTTTTGTACTTTTTGCATATTTTCCTTAACARTCACCTAACTGACCCTATTCCACACAAAACCCATATTTTACATTTTTTATATTCCTCTTCATATGTTCATAAATGATGTGGAAAGTTTGACYACCAGAACTGCCMATCAATTACAGAATTTCCAATAACTACTAAATTTCATAAGTAAGTTAGGAAATAACAATATTTACCCTAAGTAATTCCAATAACTACTAAATTTCATAAGTTAGGAAATAACAATATCTACCCTAAGTAATCATCAAAACATGGGAAATCAACCATTTTAGTGTAAGTATGCCACATGAATCTCAAATAGGGTAGAAATGGACAAATGTGAGAATATGAGTGATGAAGGGAATGATGATGAAAAGGTAAGGTAAATGAAAAATGATTAAATGGCATTGTAAAATGTGTTATTTTTTAGGTCCAACAACGATATTGAGTATACATTCATGGGTAGATATGCTCATATTTTTTCATGTCATACCCTATTAACTCAATTTACTCGGATTCATTTGGATAAGAATGAAAAGATCATAGATTTTAATCTCTGATTTTTTAGAACCTTGCAATGAATACCAGAAGATAAATATCCTAATAACCCTGTCATTTTGGGATGTTTAAAAAATTCAATGACTACCAATGTAAAATATGAAATCAAATATTCTCAAATTACTACATTAAATGAGGCTACGAGGAAAGCAGAAGAAATGGAGGAGGATATGTTGGATAACAATGCATATCCCGATATTATTTTAGGAATAGTGTAATGATAGATGATGTCCCTTGCAGTCTTAGATCAGAGCACGTCCACACTTGTCTGAAATGTGGATGATAGAGTAGTTGCGAGAGAAATATTACATGGTAAACCACCAAATGTTATAGCCTTTCCTCTACCAATTGAACTCGCTCATGTAAAGCAGGATGCAAAAAATTGCACTCTTGAATAGACTTGTTAGACAAATGCATAATGAGATCATTTGGTTAAGGAGAATTGAAGAACAAAGACCATGTCCACAATGTCATAATTTTGGAGCACCCACACATGGCTTCAGGGAGCATCTAGAAAGAAACCAGAATGTTGRCAATCCTAGGACTAGAGCTCCCCAGTTTCAAAATCCCAATGTTGTTGTAATAGATGAAATAAATGAYGAATTTCTCAATAATGAAGATCAATTCCTGGATCCTGYAGAAGTCAATAATTAGGCACTTKYTGGAATTCTTGAATCCATGGAGATGGATGATGATATGATKCCATTTTCAAAAGGAGACTTGGTAGCTGAAGAACATGAACTTGTGAATAAGGAAAAYRATAATGTGGTCCAAAAAAAGGATCAATTAAGTCAATTCCAAGAAATAAATCATATCCCTCCACAAKGGGAAAGACCAAAAGGATTTAAAGGAAATCCTTCTATTCTAGAAAATGTTCCTTCCAAAGGAATTTAYAKAAATGTGGGGCAAAATCCTCAAAAAAATGATGAAAGAATAAACTCTTCCAATATGACTTATAATATTATTGATGATCTAACCAAATTACAAATTACTCTTCCAYTTTTGGAGGTAGTAAAAATTCCCCAACAAAAGGAAAATATACTCAAAGTATTGGAAAATGGAGACAAACCTACTAGAAGAGTAGAGGCAATAGTTAGTGGTAATCAACAACAACGTTCTTCCCCTTTTATGAGAATGCCTGGAAAAGTCCATCCTTTTTACATATCTTTGGAGACACCTGAGTTGATATTGTATAATTGTATGGTAGATAGTGGTGGCACAAGAAATATCATGCCTCTTTCCATAATGCGAGAAATTGGCCTGGAGTGCACTAAATATTATGAAACGGGTTTTTTTTTTTTTGAAATTGATTCAAGAAAAGTTCCAACATATGGAGAAATCAAATATTTGTGTGCATGAATTAGCTCTGCACCACATATCACAACAATTTTTACTATAATTGTGGTCGAACTACCTACAACATATGGATTTATTTTAGGAAGGGAATGGTGATTTCCCTTGGGAGGGCATATAATGAATTATGGAAGTTGTATTATGTTGCCAAATAAAGATTGAGGACTCACTAGGGTACCCTGTGAACAGAGAAATCCTCTTTTGTTCAAGAAAAAGGAAATTGAGGTAACAATAGATTATATCGATGTTGGTCATGGTAATTATGCCATTTTATGTGAACATGATATTAGGATTGAAGAAAATGATGAATCCTCTTTCAAAGGATTTTGGAAAATGTTCTTTGATGGTGCTTCCTCAAAATATGGATCTGGAGCAGGTGTGGTTTTTAAAAATCATCAAGGAGAATTGCATCCTCATGCATTTCGATTACAATTTGAGTGTATGAATAATGAGGTAGAGTATGGGGATTTGATTCAAGAAATAATACTTGCTCATTAGATGGAAATTATTGATCTCATATTCATGGGAGACTTAGAATTGGTCATCAACTAGGTGTAGAAAAGATACAACACCAAGAAAGAAAGATTGAAATCTTATGCTGAAAGAGAATGGGATCTCATCCAAAAATTCAACTCTTTTAACATATCATTCATACCCAGACAAAAAAAATCAAAGGGAAGACTCATTAGTAGTATCAACTTCAATTTTTAATATGAAATCATCTTATAATTCATTCCATGTCAAGATTAGTTTTCTCCCATCCATACCAAACAGCCATATTTTTTGGAAAATATTTTAAAATGAAGAATATATCGTTGAATTTCTCTTAGAGAAAAACATTTAAGAAGAAGGGTTCTTAGAAGACCAAAAGTCTTAATATCTAAATCATGGAAGTGATTTGAGCATTATAGTTCTTGTTCTTCTAGAATCTCTTTTTAATGACCAATTTGTAGGTGCACATTTTCACAACGCCCCCCACATTTCATGGAATCGCCATTTATAATCATGATTTGAAAATTGTCGACTGCACGGATATAACATATGGTATCTTGATCAATGTAGTGATGAATAAAATTACAAGTCCTGCCACTATAGACTAGGATAATTATTTTCCTATGCTTAATGTAGCCACTTAACTTGAGGGTTTGGGGAGAAAAAATACCAATGAGGGCATTCAACCAGATAAGTAGTTCAACTTCTAGTGGATTGGAGGGTGGGGTATGACCATCTTCTTGGGATAGCTATTTAACATGTGTAACATCGACATCCTCATTAGAAACATCCTCGTAAATGGACATAAATATATTTTGTTCCTTACACTTGTGCCCCGGAAAATATTTGTCATCACAATTATAGCAAAGACCCTTAAGTTGGCATTCATCCATTTCTACCTAGGTTAATTTATGGATCTTGAGAGGAGTGGTAGGAGGGGCTAGATTGGTGGGTCAAGGGAAAGGAATAAAGAAGGGTTTTATATTTTGGGAAGAGACTTCTTGTTGTGCTTCCTTGGTGCATTGAGTAGCTTCGATCCAAGTCTTGGGGTGAGCCATTAGGACATGGGATCAGATGTCATTCTTCATGTCACTAATAAAACATTCCCAAAAGAAGGTGTAAGACATGCCATCTATTCTGAAATCCAATTGCTCAAAGGCGGTGATATAGTCTTCCACTATGCTAGACTGTTTTAGCTTGGTCAAACGACCCAACAAAGCATTCATAAAGATCTGCAAAAAAATATGTCCAAGTAGCATACCCTTTGCGTGAATTTTTACACCATTGAAAATATTTAGGATCTAAATAAAGGACACCGATACGAAGTTTGGTCAAATCATCAGTAATGTCATGCATGGAGAAATACTGTTCCATTTGAGTGACCCGTCATGTGGGATCCAAGCCATAAAATTTATTCACGTCCACTTTGGGAAGAAATAGTTCACAATGAGGAGGGTTGGAATGAAATGGAATGGAATGGGAGGAATCAAAGCCTTATGGGTTATAAGGTTGTTTAGAGGAGGTAGGTCCCCTCGGTGGATTCATCTAGTCGTCCATATTGGAAACAAAGGATTGAAGTGTGTTGTTCACATCTTCATAGAGGGATTCCATTTTGGCCTCGATGGTGGAATTGATGGTGGAATTGAGGGCTATAATATTGGCATTGAGTTATTTAATTTTATTCTGGTTCTTAATGATCTCAGCTGACAAGGCATTGATGCAAGTGCCAATTTCTTGGTTTCGGGTTTGGGTCATGGTGGAGGGAAGCAACAAGAATGGGGATGGTGGGTCCGCACAAAAAGGGGTTACTAGTGGAGGATACCATGATGATCAGTGCAAAGAGAGTAATCCAATGACATACGTCCCAAATAAGGGTGCCATAGAGGGTGGGTGGGTCCATAGAAAAAAAAGGCCTAAAAGTGATATATACCACTATGACTAGGGAGAAGAGAGGAATTCGTTGGGATAGGTCCAAAATAAGGGTGTCGATGGGACCACTATACATTTTTTTAAATTCCTACGGTGTTATACTCTAACTTGAAGAATACTGCAGTGGTTGAATGTCCAAATTGTTAATAGGGAAAATTGTGTAGGAATTTTGCAACCTGGATGCGAGAGGCAGGGTTGCGCTGCAAAAGTTCTGACGGAAAGGGTTAGGGTTTTGAGGGTTCCTACAGATAAGGGTTTTCCATGTGTTATAACTCTTTGATATATGTGTGGGGTTGAACAATAGTAATCTGACCAATATCTTAGGGCACTAACTAAGGAGGCTTGATTGTACCCTCAGTCATACTACCTGATTACCTAGGTACATGTGAGTAGTCTTACTGAGTGTTGACCTTAGTGCCACTATAGAAGTCAGGCAGCCGATAAGATGATCTATAGATGGTTTCAGGAGACCTATGGGACTCCCTATATAATTGAGGGTATGTGGGAGTGAATGGTAAGGTATAGGTCATGTCTATTGGCGTATTACTCGAAGGGGTACCAACAGGAGTTAGTGAGGTTTCCAACAAGGTGAAATGTTTGTTTCGAGTAACCCATGAAACTGATTGTATTTAATGGGTGTAGTCTTCCCCAACTATAGTTTTACCTACTAAATGACAGATCATTGTGCTTTAAATACGTCGAGTATACACGTCTCTATCCTGGAAAAAAAAAATGTCTAAAATTCTGCAGAGGAAAGTGCTCTGATACCACTTGCAAGGTACCATATGTATTATGCAAAGAAGAACATAATTATTATGATGAATAGAAACATAAACAACAAAATAGAGAGACAATAACACAAGAAATGATACCTTTATTGATAGAAATCCAAGCTCACTTGCCTCTTCGAGGTGGCAACCTCCAATAAAGAAGAGCTCAATTACAAAATAATTCTCAAGACAAAACTTTCCCATGCCTTCTACTCCTATTTATACTAATTCTATCTTCTAAATAACATTCCAAAGGAATATCTTCCTAGAAGTGGATACTTCTATTAAGTCTTCTTACATTAGACTTGTTCACATTATTATATAGGCCTTATTTACTAATGTCAAACTTTATTACATAGAAAAAATATTATTCTACCTACGTGAAGGGTTGGGGAGGTTAGGTCCCTAACATGAATTGAGTTGTAAATTTGAGAATAATGGGTCTATTTTCAAATCAGTATTGCACATAAAAAAATACTCATCTTGGACTCGTAAACATAAAGAAGCAATACATAATAGGGACTCATGTGCTTCATCAACTGGCTATCTATTTCCTTTCATGAGTATCTTTAGAATGATTCTTGAACTCTTGATAATAAAGATGATCTAAAGGCATGCCTCACTATCATGTTGGTTGGGTTTTTCATGAATGAAGAGAGAGGTTCTATCACTACTCTTTTAACTACGACCTTAGGAAGACAAGTACCTATAACTTTCCATATCTATCTTAGAGATAGAAAATCCTCTTGAGCTAGAGTAGGGTGATAATGAGTGGGAGCCCATCATCACTAACCAAAATCATATAATGGATGGATGGGGACTACCCTCCAAGAGTATAGATGACCCACTGCCCAATGTGGGTGTAATCCTCTGAATTTCCTAGTTAATGTCTAGTTCTATTTTCACTATGTAGGCTAGTTGGCTGAAGACTATGCCTTTAATATTTATTTTTTGGATTTACTTTCTTATAAAGATTATAAATAAATTTTTTATTTTGAAAAAGGCTATTTTTCTTTATAATTTCCAAAATATACCAACTTTTGGTGATTATACCTATAACCCACTTGGTTTTGCATAAAATGCCATGTATGTACATATATTGTTCCTCTTAATAGTTAAAGGAAGCATTTTATTAAAAAAGGTGAATTCTTGAATTTTAAATTTTAAAATATGAATATTTTATATTTCTTTCTTGTATATTTTTTAGACTTAACCATTTTTCTTCATAGTTACCGGTCAGTTATTCATCAACATGTGAGGAAAATTGGAGTAGATATTCATTCATCTACTCTATCAATCAAAATCACATTTCCTCGCAAATGATACAAGATTTGGTTTTTGTTCACTCAATTTTTTACCTTCAATCTCAACAACGACCAAAGTACCAAGTTGGATCCATTAGAATGTGGGATTATGGTGACCCGTAAAATGGTATGAGAATGAGATTCCTTTGGATATTTTGTAAGACAATGCAAATAGAATGTTAAATGACCTCACCCAAGGTGGTCAAAGTCAACCTAATGTATCTACCTCACTTAGCACTCCAATAATAACAAATAAGGTGAGACACAACATGGATTGGAATGAATTTGATCATTGGTCTATTATGACTTGTCCACTAGATCTCATATTATGATAGCAACATATACTTTTAAATATGACATTTTGAAACTTTTACTAAATGCCTTTTACGATAATTCCAATGTTCTTGAATCTTTTATGATTTATCTATGAATTGTTTTACTTTGATTGAGGCTTCGAGCTAAATTATGGTGTGATTTGAAGTTCCATTATTATGCAAATATAATTTGACTCATAACCTTAATGCATTGTATATGATGGTTCTCTTATTCTTGAAATGGACTCACTAAATATATATAATGAGAAGGGGATTGTTGTTTACAACATTTAACCCTCTAGCCTCCTATTTCTAATTTCCTTGTTTTTTCCGATTCCATTTCCCATTTATGATTCTCAACAAGATAGGAAATTACTAGAGAACCTTTCATGTTGGAAGTCCTACAAAATGGAAGCTTTAATAACACAAATGTTTATTATTCAAATTTATAGTAAGATCATTTTATATTTGATCTTCTATAATATTTTAGAACCGATGTTACTTTCTTAAAATTAAGTTTCATTAAATGTGTGTCATACTATTGTTTCTACCTTCCTTATGCTACTAACAATTCCCACCACACCCCCTGAATAGGTTGAAAGGGACATGTGTCATTGGCACCATTAAGGATACAGGTGGATATATGACATATTTCCAATGTGCTTGAGGTGATGCAATGAGACACATGGAGGTTGAACTCATATATATCAAGCTAGTTCAGCTGGAAATTAGTACCATCACACTAGAGGATGATGCAAATGGTACATGCAGAACCATCGAAGTTATCATTGATGAAAATGATTTATTTCAATGGTATAGGGAATTGGGTTTTCCTTATAGCTAGAATGGAAGTAAGAGACCTTGTATCCCTCCACTTGTGTTGTCACACCACCCTTGATTGACTCTATTGTAGCAAGAATTGAGGAGAAAACATTTGGTAGGAGACCCTAAGAATAAATGTTTCAAAATTTTCTAGCATGGATTATGCTACCCCACAACTCATTTTGAGGCACATGACCTTAAGCAAGATTGTGAGGAATTTGGTATTGGCCCTACAAAAAAACTAGGTAAGAGGAAGGCCTTTGAAACACTAGACCAGAAAGAAGAATGTTGTAGCACAACCTCACACTCAAAAGTAGAAATATAAATATATATGAATCACATAAGGTTTCACCACCAAACAAGAGGGCTCCACCATCTAGAAGATAAATAATATAGAAGAGAGAAATTTTCAAAAAAGAAGGCCCACCTACAATCAGATGATTGATAAGTAGTTGGAATAACATGATGCTAGATAGTGGGGTCTCTCAAAGCAGGGTCACCCAATATTCACTCATGATTGATCTGTATTATCAAACTAAGGAGACAAATTCCTATAACATGGGTATATAACTATAACAATATAATCCTATCCTGGATCATATCTTAGACACTATTCAACTATTGGATGATAAATTCATCTCTTCAACAAATGTAGGAAATAAAACCCACAAGGTTTGCAAAAATTGCAAGAAGTTTGGGCCCATTGATGATGGATTTTAGGACTCTCACCCTTTTCCAACATTTTTCAAAATATTAAAGAAGCAAATGGAGGAAATATTATGCACAAATTTCGCAAGCATTTTAAGAAGTTTGGGCACATTGTTGATGTTTTTGGGGACTCTCACCCTAAGTTGATTCCTAAAGATATTAGAAGAAGAAATTTCACGGTCAATCAATTTGAGAAATTTGATATCTTAATGGCTAAGACACAATCATAGAGTGACGTAGAATATAGAGAAAAAACCTTCCTTGTGAAGATGAAAATCAACAATCCTTGCATGGGATGCTAGGGGTGGGTGGCCTCTTGGATGATGGATAACATGCCGAGTGTGCAAAGAGTATAGGGAGAGGAAGAAATGAGGATTTGAGCCATCATTACTCAATCCTCCCACATGATTCATATCCATGACAGTATGTAGGAGAATAATGGCCAAAAGAGGGCCACGACAAAACATTAATATGTTGATATCAGTGAAACACCAGGGCGATAGAGATTCCATAAAATATTTTAATCTCCACAAGAGGTGTAGCATAGTCTCCTAGATTGTTGGAGCTCTAGGGTTTCCAAACTAGAGCTCTCTACAAAGAAAAATTTTCTTGGCATATGCTTTTGGTTTGTTGGCACACCAAGGATATCTAATAGAGTGAAGTTTGGAGTCTATGGAAACTGTGGAAATGGAGGATACTAAGGAGGTTTGATGTGGGTGACCATTCCAATGTAGGGAACAAGTGAAATCAAGGGAATGACCACCTCAAGCTAGGAAGAAAGAGGCACAAGAAAAAGATTTTGTGTTGGCCTATTAAAAATAAATTCAAAGAAGGTTAACTTGGAGCTCGAGGGCATAGAAAATGAAGTCAATTGGAAAATGGGATACACCTAAAGAGAAACCAATGATGGAGAAACAACTCCATGGATTTAATTTCTATATGCCACCAACCTCAAAATGAAAAATACTTTATAAAGCCATATTTGAAGTCTATATTCCACCAAGTACATATGTAAGAGGAAGATGTCTATAAGACTACTTTCAAAATTAAGGAGCAGTTGTATGTGTGGTAGGTTATGACATATGATTTGTGTAATGTGCTAACAACATGTATGAGGTTTAAGACTTTTTTATTTTTTGAATAATATGTCTTATATTAAGAGGAGAAAAATTACAAGAAATATGAAAAACGAAAACCAAATGGAAGGGTATATACAATGGTGTCTTATATTCCCTTCATAAGAGATATTAGGTCAATAATAAACTCATAAAAGGAGAAACAATTTACCTCTTTCACACCCTTAATCAAGAGATATCCTTTGGAAAACAATTTCACACATACCTCTTCTCACCAAGAGTGACAAAAAGATTGGATTGAATAAATCTTATCAAATAAAACATATTTTCATCTTAGCTTCCAAATTGTAAATACGGTTGTAATCTAAAGACATAATAAGATGCTTGCAAAGTGATACAATACCAAATACTCCAAGTCTCCAAGAAGAGTTGCATGCCAATAAAGTTGTCTCTAAGGAATCACTGAATATCAATCTTGAACATACCTCTAGAAAACTTGCACTCCCATAAAATGTGCTTCAAGGTATCTAAGTTGATACAATAGAGGCATGGGCCATCTTTCAACCCACTTTTGGCAAGGTGAGATTTGGAGGGCATTCCCTGGTAAACAAGTAACCACACAAAAACTCAAAGGTTGTATCTAAGTCAGAGCAACCAATCACTATGCAATTGACAGATCCACCTAACCTCAAGGTAATAAGATTTCCACCTAACATTCAACACAAGATATATAGGTCTCTTCTGATGTAGAAGAGAGTCAAGATTCTTGGTATCATATTGCTGAATTGGATTCCAAAATATCCATCCCTAATCTCCCCAAAAGGATCCCTATATATCAATATTCAACTTGTATTGATCCTCAAGAGGAAGAAAACACATAATGCCTTTTGTATCCATCTTATAAGAAGATAGAAAAGATTTTTGATGAGCTAAGTCTTTGAGGCAATGCTTCTAGTCACCACTATGTCTCATTATGCATTGCTCGGGTTTACAACAACTTGTGAGGTTATGTAGTAGCTATTGATGGTTCCAAAACAACTACCAATGGTTCTATAATAGCTATAAATGGTTTTGCAATATATATAAATTACTCACAAAATGATACAACAATGTACTATTAGTCCTTAGTGGTTAAGATAAGTTTAGATAACATACCACTCCTTTTATACTCAATATAAATCTATATAAATTGCAAAAATGTAGTATAGTTACCTTATTGCAATTAGTCCCATCTCACACAACAAAATGGATAATGGAAAGGTAAAATGTAGGAAAAAAGAGCAGGTGAAAAGGTAGAAGATAACCAAAATTGCCCCAAAATGGAGGCTAATCAATTACTTGTCATAGAAATGTTTAAATAATTTGTTTTAAAGGAAAAAAAATCATGTCTTAGAATCTATAATAAGTGCCCCAACATTGCAATAAGGAATTTTAGTATGTCTCCAAATAGGAAAATAAATGAGGATGAATGAATTAAATTAAGGTTAGATGGTTGTGTAGGTCAAATTTACCGAGGTCCTTAGACATGGTTCCCGCGGGATTATGATTTAGTATCTTCACTAATGACTAGACCCTTGTTTGTAGTAGGATCTGCCACTTGTATATTGGAAATTGTTTCTACATTCAAAGGAATAACATTTCCAACACCTTCTACAATTGTAGTAAGGGAAATAACCTCGACATTTTTCTTGTGACTTGTTGATCAAGTGTCCTTAGACACTTAATTTTATTAAATAAGGAAAAAATAATTATAAAGATAGTGAGGGAATAAGTCCTATGTTCCTCACATTGAAAAGAGCTAGTTTATATAGTACGAATCTATGCTAAACTCTAGGAGAACAACCAATCACATAATCACATGAGTATGATAGGTGTCCTTTATATATTAAACTAAATGTCCTATTTAAGAATACTCTAGAATAAACTAATTTCTAAAATTATTTATTTAGACTTATAGAACTTTAGGATTATTCGACTAACATTTCCCCCTTTAATTAGAAAGTTCATTTTTACAAATACCAAGTTCATTTATGAACTTAGTGAGCTTTATTCTACCAAGTGGATTGGAAAAAATATTTGAATTTTGATCTTTAGATGAACATAATTGTTACACATCAAAATTCCACACTTTGATAGTATCACATTCTCATTGTCGTAAGTGTCGCACTTTTGTCGCAAGTGTCGCATTCTCTTTCACTAAGCATCACATCATTAATGACACCATGAAAACACTTGCTACAACCCATAAAACATGTTAGAAGAAGAAGCCCCATCATTTGATAGTCAGAACAAATTTTTTTCTAGGGAATTGTTCATTTTGATAACTTTTTGGAAGACCAACGCTCCCCTCCTCATACATGGGGAGCGCTAGTGCTCCTTGTCCATCTCAGGGGGAGCGTTGTAGTGCTATGTTTCCCATTCTAAGGGAGCGTCGAGTCGGTTGAGGAAATCTTAGAAGATATATCATTTTCTTCTAAAGACAACTATGGATGGATCGAGTTGGTTTGGCTCGAATCTAACTCTAGGGTTGCATCTAAGGAAGATATCACAACTATTGGATCCATATCCTCAACTAATTCCAAATATACCCAAAGAAGTTGAGCCTCTCAAAGCCTATAAATGTAGGCATTCCCATGGTAAAAAAAGGAGAAGAAAATCAACAAAGCATTGTTATTTTGATTGTGGATCTTTCGAGCAAGAGTTGGATGAGGAGGACTTGGAGAAGTTATTGCAACATCATCTGAACATTGTAAGTTTCTTCTTGAAGTTCTCATCTAATATACTTGGATTATTTCCTTCAAGTATGTGGTTTCATGTGCTTGTCTATGTTCAATTCAATTTGCAGAGATGAATTCACTTTGCCTAATCCATTAGAGTAGAAGGAAGTCGCTTGTTTCTTGTTGTTCATTGTAGGTATTTATTTGCGCCAGGAGTTGGATCAAGCTTGTGGATAGGAGCAGCTAGGACAAATGTCGTAAACAAAGTACATCCTACTTTACCTTCTCCTCTCTTTTTCGATAAGCAAAATGAGTCTATAGGAATGGTAGTGTCCAAATGATTGTTTCTGTCTTGATATAGGGGTCAATAATCCAAGGGAAAGTTCACCTATCCGCAGGGGAATATTTTCGTAACAATAATTGAGGCTTGATGATGTCCTTGACAATGAGAGATCTGATGAAATGGTAGTTGGTGTCGACATGCTTAGTATTTTAGCAAAATACTAGATTCTTGGCCATCTTTATTGTTGACTGAATGTCGCTCAATAAAGTAGTTGTCGAATTTTTAGTTACACCAATATCCTACAAAATCCTGTGTAGCCATTCTATCTCACATGTTCCTTCCCAAGCTAATATGTACTCTACTTCTACTGAAGAATTAGAAATTATTTCCTACTTTTTGCAACTCCAAGATACTGCTACTGAACCCATAGTCAATAAGTAACCTAAAGTTGATGTTTGATCATCAATGTCACTTGCAAAATGAGTGTTTGAATAAATAAATAAATCTTCTCGTTGAGAAGACCAAAATATTTTGTACCTTGAATATACCTTGGTACCCTTTTTGTTGAATTCTAGTGACTTTCCCTTGGTTCTTGCATAAACATTGAAAGTATGCTAACTGAATATGAAAAATATGGTCAAGTATTTGTCAAATAAATGAGGCTTTGAATCAATTTTCTATATTGTTTACCATCCACCAATTCCCCCCTTCAAAGTTTGAAAGTTTCAAATTATGCTTCATGGGGTTAAGAGAAGGCTTACAATCTTCCATGCCAAATTTCTTTAACAATCCAGTGGCACACTTAGTTTGACTAAGGAAGATTTGATTATTATGTTGAGTTATTCAATTCAAAGATAATAATGAAGTGGCCCTAAATCTGTCATTTTGAAGCCTACTTGAAGTTTTTCCTTAACTTGTTTGATGTGAAATTCATTATTTCCCATTATGATTAAGTATCACAAAGATCTTATTTTGCATAAGAAAATACAAAGTATCATTTGTTTCACTTCTTTGAATACCCACCTTTCGTAGGTAATCATCTATTTTTGAATACCAAGCTTGACGAGCTTGTTTCAATCCATATAAAGCCTTCACTAATGTGCAAACTTTATGTTCATGTCCTTTAACTTCAAACCCTTGTGGTTGAGTCATGAAGAATTCTTCTTTGATATCACCATTCAGGAAGGCACTTTTAACATCCATTTGATGTAATTTCCAACCGTTTTAAGAAGAAAAAATGATAATTGTTCTTTTTGTGTTCCATTTAGTTGTTGGAGAAAAAGCTTCATCATAATCAATCCCTTCTTGTTGAGAAAAAACCTTAGCCATGAGTCTTGCTTTGTACTTATCAATTTTTCCAATGTTTGGAGTGTACTATATTCGATAAACCCATTTACAACATATGGGTTTAATATCAGGTGGATAATCAACTAAGATCCAAGTCCTATTTGAAAGTACTAAATCATATTAATTAATTGTTGCTTCGTGCCATTCTTTATGCTCAACTGCTTCAACAAAAGTAGCAGGCTCAGTGGAAGCATGAGTTAACAATGAAAAATCAACTTTTGATCTTAAAGAAATCCTAGTTCTTGTTCTTTTCATTTCATCTGGATGAACATATTTGAGAAGTTGTTGGGCCCATTTTGGCTTCTGATGTTGAGTGGATTGTGGATATGAATCATCATCATTATTATAAAAAAGAGGATATATAAAAACAAAGACTCTCTTTTCCTCTGAAGTATCTTGAGTTGGAGAAAAATCTTTTGAAGTTTCATTATCGGAAGAATCCTTTGTAGTTTCATTATCAAAGGAATCAAAAGAATTTTTTTATGAAGGAATTCCTTCTGAAGAAACAAAGTCTTTTTCAAACCAAAATGATTGCCTTGGTTTCTTTTTCAACTTACCTTTACCCTTAATGTTTCTTTTCTCTAAACGACTAAGGAGATTATTAATCTCATCATAAATTTTACTTTCAGTTTCATAAAAAATTGTGTCTCTACTGACAATGAATTTACCATCTGAGAGAAACCTATACCCTTTCTTTTAATCAGAGTATCTAATGAAAGTACACTTCAAACTTCAAGATTCTAGCTTAGATCTCTTTTCCTTAGGAATTAAAGCATAGAAAACTGAACCAAAGACTCAAAGATGCTTAACTTTTGGTTTGATACAATACCAAGCTTCATATGGTGTGATGTCATCCAAAGAAGCACTGAGATATCTATTTCTTAAGTAAACCCCAGTGTGAATTACTTCGGCCCAAAAAAAGGAACTTAAGCTTGAATTTCAACATTGATATCTCCATACCCATCAAAGTTTGGTTCATTCTTTCCGTCACTCCATTATGCTATAGAGTGTATGAATTTCCTTGTGATGCCTTTATCTTTGCAATAATTTTGGAATTCATTTGAAGTGAATTTCCCTCCATTATCTATTCTCAAAGTACAAATCTTTTCCTTGGTTTCTTTTTCAATTAGATGATGAAAAACTTTGAAATTTGTTTGTATGGCTCTTACTGCACTAGGAAATCTGCCTTTTGAGTCTATTTTTGTATTCATACATCCTACTATGACCTAATTCTCACAATGCAAGACACTTCATATGAAATCCAACAAGAAGGATGTTGATAGTTCCTCTTGTCGATCCCCTTACAATGTTTCCTAAAACTAGTGCAAAGAAACTACTCTTCCTTTGACATCTCCCCAACAATAGTGCCAAAAATGCTAGTTTTTTTAGTCATACTTTCTAGAAGATAATGGTTAAACTACTTGCACATTTAGCTATGTCAACCTATGATATGGAATGCTTACAAGATATCATGCACTATATTTGTAGACTATAGGTTTTGTACAATAGTTTACTATGGTGATTCTATGAAAATAAACAACATTATTGAAATAGATTTGCACTTTACAAAATTGAGATTAACACTTACAAAATTAAATTATAGAATTAAAATTCACACTTTGTAAAATTGCAGTTCACACTTCGAATTATAAACATAAACTCTTAATCATTACACAATCACACCAACACAATCTTGAATTTAAAGGTTCTACTCTACCACATGAATAAATACGAAGTCACAAATAACATGTAAACATACGTACAAAAAAATAATGAAATCAACAAAATTGTTATTTTATTGAGTGGGACCTGCCTCCATATAATAGAAGTGCTAGTAGCTAACTACAAAATATTTAAGTCAACATACATAATTATTTTCTAGTGACGAGAAACACATAGAAATAATTGAACTAAGCTCCTTCACATTATAGCATAACAGTCTTCAATATACCCGGTTACAATTGCCAACTCTGATTAAAGACAACAAAATAAATAAAACAGCGTAACAAAAAAACCAAAATTAAACCTACTCGAGATTAAATATTCTCAAGTATTTCTTAGAACATTGCTTGTGCTCCTATTTTTAGGAACAAAATACTAATTGATCACCAAGATATAGGAGTACGAAACTAAGTCGTTACTCCTAGTCAACATCACTGGCCAATTATACAATCAAGATCAAGAGGAGGTAGGAGCACGTTCTGTAGCAACCCCGAGGAGCATATGTCATGTGGATATCTAGCACAATAACTTTAGACACGTCACCACTATGTCCCATGACCCGTTGCTCGTGTTTACATTAACTCACGAGGTTCTATAGAAGCTGTAAATGGTTCTGCAACAACTAACAATAATTTTGCAACAACTAATATTGGTTCTATAGAAACTAGCAATGGCTATGCAACATCTTAAAATTACTCACAAACAAAATGCTAGAATAATGCTTTATTAGTCCTTAGTGGTCAAGATAAGTTCAAATAACGATTCTACAGAAAACACAAAATTGTAATCTGGTTTCCTTATTGCAATCAGTCCCATCTCATGTAACAAATGGACAATGGCAAGGTAAAATATGAGAAAAAAGAGTAGGTTAAAGAGGTAAAAGATAACAAAAAATGTGTCAAAATGGAGGCTTATCAATTACCCACCATGGAAATGTTTAAAGAATTTTTGTTAAAAGAAAAAAT
>JZKD02S2386398.1:12415-29570 GCA_000966675.3 Picea glauca
CACATATATGAGCATCCAACAAAAGTTTCTCAGTTCACATTTCTTATTCAACCGTTTAATTCCAATTAAGGAATCTCTGAAGACCTGCAATTTCATTACACCATTTTCAACATCAAGTAAGAACCAATTTAATGGTTGTCAGTTATGGAAAATTATGTATTCCCTACCCTAATCATGCTTTAAATTTTAAAATATGAGTGTCCTTCATATATAATAAACCCCTAGCTCCACATGACCTATCATTCCTTTGAGAAACATCGTTAAAATATTCCCAAGATCCAGAAGTGTCAATTTGCTCCTTGGTGTCAATATGTTTGGCAGGTTTTTCATTCTTCGGTTGATTAAAGAAAAATAGAATATTAATCCCTTGTGAGGCACTCTGCAATGGAGGAATGTGCATATCCTCAAAGAGGCTAGAATTTCTAGCAATCCATATTCCCCTTGCTATGATCACATGTAAATCCTTGTATGTTTTAACATCCATATTTCCACACCATGCCATTAATCCCTCCTCAATAGTATGACCACTCCAAACATTAATGATCCCAATTATGTTTTCCACTTCCTTTCAAACCTGCTCAGAAAAAGAACAAGTCATAATCAATTGATCATTTGTTTCTTCTTCACTGCAACAAAAGGCCACTTCCTAGTGCCTTGGGTATTCCTTTCCTATAGAACATCCCAAGTTAGATCCTTATTATTGAATAAAAACAAAAAAAAATGTGTGCCTTTGATGGACATTTGAACTTCCACATTTTCTTCCATTATGAAACCTAGTTCCCCATATCACCTTCATAGAATAATACCTAATAACCAAATTTTGGATTATACTTACCATATGGGTTCATTCACCAAAGAACACTATCCTCTACATCTTTGATCTAAATAAAGTTGTTCCTAAGTGATGTGAGATAAGATTCGCATATTACTACCTCTTCTCCTACAAAACCAAATGCATATGCTTGTTTCCATTCATGTCTCCATATAGTGGTCATTTCTTGGTCTTCAATCTGCATTAGGTAGTAGAATCCTTTATCCATTAATACTTGGATCATATGAGATGGAAGTCTAGATCCATCTCTTCATCCCCTCCAAGGATATTCACCCACTATGACCTTATTCCCATTCCTAACATCCCAAAGTAGCCAATTTCCTATTAAGGGGAAGGTTAGGAGTACTACTTTCCATAATATAGAGATGTTATGAATATTCTTCCTGGGCCTTCAAATCCAGTCCTCTATTAAACTTGGATGAATATACTTGTGTACTACCACCTTACACCATAAGCCATTTCCTTGAATGAGTCTCAATACACCTTTACTTGCTAAATCTTTGCAAAAAAGGAAAAAAAAAATTAGTCCCCAGTGTAGTGTCCCCAAGATCGAGCCCTTTGTAAGTCTGATGTATGAAATGAATTGTAAATATGTGTTATAGGCTGGTGAGCCAAGTTTTTATAAGCCGATGGGCTTATGTGATTATTAGGCCAAAGAGAGAGAGAGAGAGCCTAAGGTTTGTAGGCCATGGACCTGATTTTGGTACTTATATGTATGCAGCACATTAATAAAATATAAACACTACCGCGTGGAGGCTGACACGATGAATGAGTGATGGGGGACTGAGCATCCATAGAGAGGACAAGGTATTAGGGGGTTGGAAGGTGGGAAAAGGGGCTAAGTGTTAAGAATAGGGGGCTTAAGCCTTGGGAATAATATTTTGTTACTATTCCAAAGAACATGTGCATTTATGTTGTTCCTGGCAAGGGAAAACGTGCAAAGCGGATGCATGCTGATGGAACGCATACAGTTCCAAGGGTGACAAGTGTCAACCTTGGTGCATGTGAATAAAATGCCAAGATGAGCTGCGAGAGGGGTTCTTCTCCATTCTTTCCGATTTTATGAACGGGACATCCCGTCCGACCTCTGCAAGAGATACCCTGTACATCCACTGATCCAGAAACCTGTGTGTCGATTCTGAAAAGCCGAAACATCCTCTGTCTGAGTATCGAGCCTATGCATGGAGTCTTGTTCGAAGCCATATCCATGAGTCCATCCGCCATTGTTGAACCTGTTGGAAAGCCCATGTATGTTTTCCCGTCAGTTGTTGTGGCCACGCAGTGCTGGACTGTGTGGGGCTTGTTGGCCAGTTTGTGCAACACTCTCTCCAGGAGAGAGACGTGGTTGAATTGGAAGAACAGGTTGCTTGGCCTGTGAGTGACTCTCTCCAGGTGAGAGAGTGCACAGAGGAAGGAGAGAACTCCTGGAAGGAACCCTGTAGATGCCATAGAGCTCAGAGACTTCCAGTCTGGTCTGTTGCTGTAACCCAAGGCAATGGAGGTTAGCAATCGAAGGACTCTCTAGGTGACATAGAAGGTGCATACTCCTGGGGTGGAACACGCATGTGGGGAAGGAGAGTTTGTGGGAAGCGAGCATGAGTGGTTCCTGGGAGAGAATTCTTTCCTCGTGACTGTGTGTTTTCCCTATAACCTCAGCCTAGCCTAGGATTCCTTGCCTTGGGGTGGAGCTTAGTCCCAGCTCAGGGGTGACCTACTGCTGAGCTGATGAGAAGTGCGGTCTAAGGCTGGGAGGTTCGTGGAAGGCCTGCACCTGGTTGGTGGAATTACCTCAGTTTCAAGATAAGTATCAGCTTATGTAAAATGTTATGTTTTGCATGCCTGTGATGCTTATATTTTATCATGTATTATGTTGTGCAGATGAATTATGGTTAATTCCATTCTTAAAATTATGATAGCAATAATTTATATGGATTACTCTAAGTTTAAATGTGTTTCATTTTCTTAAATGCATGTTGTTTCATAATCTGAGAGTGAGTGTTATATTTCTGCAAAGTTTGTTAACCAAAAGAGTGGTGTTACACCCAGCCTCCCAAGGATTTTAGGGTATCCATCCTTTTCCAGCTCACCAATTGGATCCCCCTTTTCTTCTTGCAGCCTAACCATATAACCTAATACCAATACTTCCAATCACCTCTAGAAGACCTCTAGGAATCCATGCTAGTTACATCCAATACATCATAATAGCCTCTAAAATTGGCTTAACCATGACAAGTTTGCACCTCTTGATAACCAACTATGAGTTCACCAAATGTTAATTCTCTTTTCCACTTTTGTAATTATCCATCTCCATCCTTTTTCCTAATAATTATTAGGTTTTAAAATGAAGTCTAAATATTTTAGGCATGATTCCAAATCTACAATTGAGTAGGGAAATAACTAGGAAAAATAATTATGTCTTCTTCTAATATCCCCACAAAAGAGGTGGTATATGATCCAGATTTAGGAGCGGAATGAACTGATTAACAGAATGAATACAATAAACACAGAGATATGAAGAACACCACATATATCTAGTGAACAATATCTTCTATTGAATAAATGAAATAAGTTGACACTATAAAACTGCATAACTAAAACACTTGCTCGAACGATGATAGCTATTTCTGAGAAAAGATGTGGTTGCTACGCGCATCCATATGAGAAAAATGATTACAATGAGGCTCTAGAGGCCTTTTTAACATTAATCATGAATGAAAAAAACCTAGACATCCAAAAACCTAACCCTAGGAGATGAAACGCCAAAAGTTATGTGGGCTCCTATGGGTAAGTTGGTACCTCAACTTCTTGGGGTCGTAAATTTTACATACGACCTCCGTTTTAGGTTCGTGATAGCCCTTTGGAAAGGTCTTTCTGAGAACTACACATTACACCATCAAACTCTAACTCTGTCTATAGTTTTCCTATGGCAAGACAAAAAAACACTATTTAGGGCCCCAAAACGGCCCTGGAAGTATAGAAAGATGTGTTGACATGAAAACATACAAAATAATCCAGTTGGATTAGGTGGGAGGCCACCATTATCCACCTGGAAAATGTGTAAGTCTTCAGACAACCCCAGAAGTGTAGAACCCAGAATTACAAAGAAGTACAGAAGAACGTGCTAAACTAAAAATTGCCAAGAGGAGCCAGTTGGAATAGGTGGGTGGCCACCAATATCCACCTAGATTAGTCCTCCCCCCTTAGGAAGAAATGGTCTCCATTGCATTGAGTTCCCCCATAAGGTGAGGAATTTTTTTTTGAATTTGGCCCCAGGTGAGCAACTTTCCTTGGTGGAGGAACTGCCCTACCTTGACAACCCGATAAAGTTGGATTCTCTGATAGCAAGTGCCCTTGACCCGTGTGTCCACTAATTGATCAATGGATGCATGTTCCATGTAGTCAGGGTTGAGCTCTGTTGGTGTTAGTTGTTCTATGATCTCTGAAGTGTCCAATAATGGTGGAAATTATGGTCGAAGGAGGTCCACATTGAACATTGGGTGCAAGCCAAGGAAAGGTGGAGTGTTGAGCTCAAAAGCATTGCTACCCACAACCTTGGTGATACTATAAGGCCCATAGTGAAGTGGGAGGAGATTCTGATGGGGTCCTATAAGATGCTCTTTTTGCAAATGTAACCAGACCTTGTCTCCAGCTTGAAACTGGTGTGGTACCCTATGTTGATCATGGTGTTTCTTGTACTTAGCATCGACTTTCTACAAAATATCATGGACCTATTGGCGGATGTGTTGAATGCGCTCAATGAGTCTGGTGGCTTTGTTGGTCTTAGAATGAACATGGGAAGATTCTCTCTGTGTGGTTGCAAGAGGTAGTGAAAAATCAATGGGATCCAAGGCTTGGAATCCTAGCCCCACCTGAAATGGCCTATGGTTGGTGGAGCTATGGAGAGCCCTGTTGTAACTGTGTTGAACATATGAGAGACTCTCATCCCATGTACTCGGATTCTTAGAGTTGTACATGTGTAGTATGTGCACAATCATCTAATTGACGACCTCTATTTGGTTGTCTGTTTGGAGGTGAAAAGTAGTGGATTTAGTGAGCTTGGTGTCCAACAATGATTAGAGACTCGACCAAAATGTGCTGAGGAACCTGATGTCCCGGTTGGAGATGATGGTATGTGGAATCCCAAAATGTAACCACACTCGTTCGAAGAAGAGCTTGACAGTATATGCTGCTATGATGTTCTTCTTGCAGGCTGTGAGGATGGAAATATTCGAAAACCGATCAATGACCACAAATACACAATCATTACCTTGCTTAGTGGATGGAAGGCTAGACATGTAATCCATCGATATGGATTCCCAAGGATTCTTGAGGGTAGGAAGAGGGGTGTATAAGCCTTGATTTTTAATAGTTGGCTTCACAATGACACATGCAGTGCAAGATTTGATATACTTGCTAACGTCATGTCGAAGTTTTGGCCAATAAAAATGTTTTTGTAGAATGGCCACAATTTTCTCCACGCCAAAATGTCTTGCCATATGACTGTAGTGGGATTCCCAAATCATCTTTGCATGATCGCTTGCAGGAACACATAGATAGCCCATATGGAATAACAGTCTATCCTTCAAAGTGCACAGGAGGAGAGCCTGTACTCAGATGCTTAGAGTTGTACATGTGCAGTATGTGCATAATCATCTAATTGACGACCTCTATTTGGTTGTCTGTTTGGGGGTGAAAAGTAGTGGATTTAGTGAGCTTGGTGTCCAACAATGATTAGAGACTCAACCAAAATGTGTTGAGGAACCTGATGTCCTGGTTGGAGATGATGGTATGTGGAATCCCAAAATGGACCCACACTCATTCGAAGAAGAGCTTGATAGTATTTGCTGCTGTGATGTTCTTCTTGCAGGCTGTGAGGATGGCAATCTTCGAAAACCGATCAATGACCACAAATACAAAATCATTGCCTTGCTTAGTGGATGGAAGGCTAGACATGTAATCCATCGATATGAATTCCCAAGGATTCTCGAGGGTAGGAAGAGGGGTGTATAAGCCTTTATTTTTAATGGTTGGCTTCACAATGACACATGCAGTGCACGATCTGATATACTTTCTAACGTCCTGTCGAAGTTTTGGTCAATAAAAATGTTTCTGTAGAATGGACACAATTTTCTCCACGCCAAAATGTCTTGCCATCCGACTATAGTGGGATTCCCAAATCATCTTTGCACGATCGCTTACAGGAACACATATATAGCCCATACGGCATAACAGTCTGTCCTTCAAAGTCCACAGGAGGAGAGCCTGTACTCGAATGCTTAGAGTTGTACATGTGCAGTATGTGCATAATCATCTAATTGATGACCTCTATTTGGTCGTCTATTTGGGGGTGAAAAGTAGTGGATTTAGTGAGCTTGGTGTCCAACAATGATTAGAGACTCGACCAAAATGTGCTAAGGAACCTGATGTCCTGGTTGGAGATGATGGTATGTGGTATCCCAAAATGGACCCACACTCATTCGAAGAAGAGCTTGACAGTATCTGCTACTGTGATGTTCTTCTTTCAGGTTGTGAGGATGGCAATCTTCGAAAACCGATCAATGACCACAAATACACAATCATTGCCTTGCTTAGTGGATGGAAGACCAGACATGTAATCCATCGATATGGATTTCCAAGGATTCTCTGGGGTAGGAATAGGGGTTTATAAGCCTTGATTCTTAATGGTTGGCTTCACAATGACACATGCAGTGCAATATATGATATACTTGTTGACGTCCTGTCGAATTTTTGGCCAATAAAAATGTTTCTCTAGAATGGCCACAATTTTCTCCACGCCAAAATGTCTTGCCATCCGACTATAGTGGGCTTCCCAAATCATATTTGCACGGTCGCTTGTAGGAACACATAGATAGCCCATACGGCATAACAGACCATCCTGAATGTGGACAGTGACATTTGCACCTATACCCAAGAGCTAATAGGTGGTGGCGAATTCTGGATCTTGTTGATAAAGTTGGGGTCACTCAGATGCCTCATGTCCACAGGAATGGAGAACAATGGTGAGTGTAGCCATGGGAGATCGACTGAGGTAGTCATCAACATGATTTGTGCTCCATGTCTTATACTTGATGTTGATATGGAACTGTTTCATGTAGGTAGACCACTTCTGATGGTGGTTGTTTTGTAGCTTCCCATATGTCTATATGAACTGCATAGGCTTGTGATCAGTGTGGATGATCGTCTCATGTCGAATAATGTAATGTTTTCATTGACGACATACTTGCACAATGGAATACATTTTATTTTCATAGGTGGGGTATTTCCAGACAATATTTGAGAGTGTCTCACTATGGTATTCCACCGTATGACTGTTTTGAGTGAGAACTGCACCTACAACATATTCAAATGCATTAGTCTCAATCTCGAACAGTTGTTGCATATCAGGAAAGGAGAGTACTAGAGTTGAGCACAAGCAATGCTTTAGATAATCAAATGCTCATTGTTGTTACTTCCCCCACATGAAATTTTCCCTGCCATCGCCCTTGGTCACTTGGCTGAGGGCCCATGCAATATGGGAGAATCCCAACATGAACCGTCGGTAGAAGTTGGCCAGCCCCAAGAAAATCCAAATCTCGGTTAGTGTGGTCGGGGCTAGCTAGTCACTAATGACTTGGATCTTAGTTGGATCAGCATGTACCCCATGCTCATCAATAATGTATCCCAAGTATTGGACCCTTTTCATGCCAAAGGATCATTTTTCCAAGTTGGCATATAGCTTGTGTTGTCGCAGAGTGCTCAAAACCTGCTGAATATACCGCATGTGCTCCTCTAAAGTTCTGTTGAAGATGAGGATGTGATGCAGGAGCATCGCTCCACCTCAGCAAATGCGCCAAAACGCAAACATGTAGATGCACAATGGAGAAATGGAGAGGCACCGACCCTCCCATTTTTTTTTTTAAATTCGAAATCAGATCCAATGGGGATTTGCGTTGTAAGGTTGTAAGAGCCAAGCCATGCCTTTGTATAGGTAGTGGATAGGTTTTTCTTAAATGGTTGCGTGTAGCAGGTCTAGACATTCGTTTATGTAATTATTCATAGGAAGTATGGTGTCTTAACTGAGACATCGATGGCACTAAGGCAATGGAGAGGATAAGCTCGTAGAGCCCTCTTTTGTAAATGAGAGAGAGAAGAGGAGAGAGACCTCAGAAGGTAGAAGGTCTTAGGAGAACTCAAGATAGAGTCAGGATAGGAGAACTGGAGAGAACTGAGACTCTGTTGCAGTCCAATTTTTATGTAAACATCTGTATAGACACACAGAGATAATAGAAAATCAGTTTTTCCTGCATATAGTGTGTTGATGTATTTGTGTTCATTGTTATGCTTTCATATATCGTTCATGTTTTGAATGTATGAATTGGTGAATTACTGCATAAGTTTCAATTGTTTCTCATCTTTGAGTTTTTAGTGCAAGGAGTGCACATTGTTCGCAAAGAGTGCGTTGACAGAGGTAAGTTAACCTCATAGAAGCTCAGGAGAGATATCATTGAACCTTCATCATCGAAAGTGCAATGGGTGCACAGGAAGAACTCTGTGTTGAGTTCAGAGAGAATCAAAGTTGCTGAGAACTCTGTAGAGCTCTTCCAGGTGGGCATCAAGTGGGTGCAAGTTTGAATGGAGGAAATCTTGTTGAGTTCAGGGAGAATAGTGTCAGAGGAAGATACTCACAGAGTCGTTGAATGCTCTATAGAAAATCTAAGCAAGGAGTGCTTGAGCAAAAGATTCCAAGAGGGCACAGGTTCCCTTTGAGGGACAAGAGGAACAGAAGCAGAGTTATTGAACACTCAGGAGAAAGACATGTGCAAGGAGTGCACCATGCCAACACTCGGATGATGTGTTGAAAGACGGCCAGTTGAAGGCCAGTCAAAGCACAAGGATTTCGTGCAGAGAGAACTTGTTTCAAGTTCATAAGCTTGGGAGGAATAGTACCTTTGCGTACAAAGTTCTTGTAGAAAGAAGGAGAAGGCAGAGACACTTCGAGGTCGAAGCCACATACAAGATCAGGAGAGATAGCACGAAGCTGTGCATAGAGTGCAAGGAATGTTCTAGGGTCGAGGTCGAGTTTCATTTACAAAGATTAGGAGGGTAAGCGAAAGTCGAGACCCAAAGTTATAGGGCTCACAGGAGGTAGATCGAAGGCCGAGACCTTCGAAGCGTAGAAATATTCCAAGTCAGGGAAGCAAGCCAAATCTCAGGAGGAGGAGTGACAACTATCGTTAGATCAGCTGCAAAGGCGCGATCTGGACCGTTGAAACTACGTCCAGAAAGGAGAAGCGAGCGTAGAAGAAGATTAGATATGAGTCGTTGGTCTGAGCGCATGGATCAACAACCGTTGATCTAGAGGTAAGGTGCATGCACCTTGACCATTTGAAGGCAGATAGAAGAGTGGACTTTGCAAAGTCCCAAGTTCTGAAATCATTGGGACTGTCCATCGTTAGAGGACAGGTGGTAGCAGATCAACATTTCGTTGACTCGTAACTCAAGGAAGTCAAAGGGTAGAGTTATGAGAACTCACGAAATGCGAACTCGCGAGTCAATCTAAGTCGTCGTATCATGGAGGGTCGAGGACCATCGATCAAACGTGGGTGAATTCTCGAGAAATCGAGAATCAGAGAAAGGGAGGTGTGTCAACTTTCGACTTCGCGAAACGCAAAGTCCCGAGTTGCGGAAGGATAGATCTGAGTCGTCAGATCATGAGAGAGACGTGACCATTGATCTGGGTCATTGAATATCACGTCCAGACACACAGTAGGAGTGCGCAGAAGAATCTATCTTAGTCGTTGGTTATGGAAGAGTGTGGGCCAACAACCGTTGGACCTGGAGGAAGTGCACGAGGTTTAAATTCCTTCAAAGTGCACAGGAGGAGAGCCAACTTGCGAAGTCGCGAAGTTCTAAAATCATCAGAACCATATCACATGGCGAGAGATCAACATTTCACTGACTTGCAGAGTGGAAAGGTCAAAGGGAGGATTCATGAGCATTCACAAAGTGCGAACTCGCGAAAGGATCACAACCATTGATCTAAGAGAGTATGTGGACCATTGATTGTCTAGGGAGATATTGGGAGTTCGAATCTTGGGAGAAGGGAGGTGAGCGGTCCTCCAACTTCACGAAACATGAAGTCCCGATATGTGAAATGGATATTAGGACCGTTGGATCGCGAGGATTGTGGACCGTTGATCTGGTGAGCGAAACTCGCAAGTTTGGGTTTCTGAAGGACGAGCAAGTGGACTTCATGAGTCGCGAAATTGTGAAGTTCTTGGAATCTTGGCCCCAAGTTATAGTGAGGGGTCATATGGAAAGAGGATAAGGGAGGAGCTATCATGCGCTAGACCCCTATTAGTATTTCGGAGATCGGGAGAGTTGGGGTGACTCACATACAAAGACCCGATACGCAATATCATGAATCTTCTTTTGAGAGGCGTGTGGTCACAGTCGGTGGTCACGTGGAGGGAACTCGTGCCTAGTGCTTGTTCACACGGGTGCATTTCATAGAGGACTTGTGGAAAATCATTTAGTGGAGGTTTCAACAAGGACCAAAGAGTTGTTTCATCTCAGAGAATTAGAACGATCCTTGACCGGGAGGTTGGAAGACCTTTCTGAGGTAGGGGGGGCTACATCAGGTGGTATCAGAGCTGATTCTCATATGTAGATTTCAGGAGAGAGAGAAAGAGGAGAAGGCCATTATTTGTTTGTGGACAACAGACAAGGGAGATACAGTGAAAGGAGATTGGTTGATACCATCAGGTGGTATCAAGAGCATAAATTTTCCTATAGACAACAGGTGAAAGGAAGGTGTATTTATGATGCTCTTTGAGAAATTTGTTGCACGTGCACAACAAAAACAAAAATTTAAACAGCCAGGTGAGCTGTAAGAGGAGATGGAGATGCTCTCAGATGTAGAGTGATCCATAGACTTTCCAGCAGAGTAGGTAGAATGTGGAAATGGCTATTGAAGGCCATGGATGTGGTCGAAGAAAAGGTCGCAAGAAGAAATGAAATCCAAAGATGGATCTGGAGCTCAATGAGATAAGAGCAAGGATGAAGAAGCTAGCATTGAAGATGCAACAAGAGGCAGAGGTACATTGGAGGTATGAATTCCCTCTGAACAAGAAGGTAAAATGGCTTGTTCAAAAGTTGTTGGCTAGAAAGCAGCAACAAGAGTTGAGAAGGTGGCTGGGGGAATTATAAAACCTCAATGACATAGAGGAGGAACAGATTCACATCTGTGAACTAGAAATTGGGAGACACCTCAGTGATGAGGAGGAGGTGAGATCAGATGAAGATATCATAAACTGCCAGGTGGGAAAAAATGGACTTTCAAGTTTCCATGTGGGAAATAGAAAGATATCAATGGAAGGTCTCGTATGATGCCAGAGGAGCAGTGAATAAATTTCATATTTCTAGGTGGGAAATGAGATGGGATCATTGGAGGATCTCATAGACTACCAGGAGGGAAGGGCAGAAATCCTAGATTTCTAGGTGGGTAAGGGAGAGGAGATGAGACTGTTTGATAGTCTCATTAACTCAGAGGTGAGTTTAGATCAACAACGAATGATGACAGAGGAGGATCAGAGGAGTATTCTGATCATTGGGGGAATTGAGATATTCCTACCAAGTAGCCCAGTTAAGGCCACAAAATGTGTTGCCGATGCAACAATAGGAGAAGGACATCCAACAGTGACTGTCATAAAGGAAGAAGAGGAGGAGCAGACATTGATGTTTTCCCCAATAGAAGGAGAAGAGAATTCAATAGAATTTCTCAAAATTTTCAGCCAGGAAGTTGAACAAGAGATGAATGCAGCATTGGAGCTTATAGCAGAGGAGGAAGCAGACAACATGGATTTTACTGATCTGTATGTAGAATTGGAATCCCTAGAGAGAAGGGTGATAGTGCAGAGCAAGCACATCCAATAGATTAAGTTGGAAGTAGATGGAGGAGCATACTAGCCAGAGGAACTATTGGAGGGAGTTGGACTTGAACCAACGCAGGAGGAGATGACGGAAGCCAATATGTCAGAGGAGGAAGTCGAGCAACAACTCAGTGATGAGACTACAGAACTGAAGTTTGCAGCAGGGTGGAAATCTAATGCTACAAAATAAAAAGGAAATGATATGGGGGATCAAGATGATCTACCCACTGCTAAGAAAGAGTTGCAGCCGAGAAGACTGCATAAGAAGAGACAACCACTGGACCAACTAGACAGGGTGATAGAGTATTAGGAAGCTGATGTTGAGGTCAACAGAAGCAGTCAGCAAAGGGGAGCTGAACAAAAGAGGAAGAAAAAGAAGAATCATCATCAACAACAACAACGACATAGCTGGAGAGGAGCAAGAGGACAACTCTAGAAGAGAGTTTTAGATCCAGGTGGATTTAAATAGAGTTGGGAAGCTCATGAAGTTTTCACAGCATTGGAGTATGATGTAGGAGCATCTCTCCACCTTAGCAAATGTGCCAACACATAAACATGTAGATGCACAATGGAGAAACAGAGAGGCACTGACCCTCCCATTTTTTTTAAAAATTCAAAATCAGATCCTATGGGGATTTGCATTGTAAGGTTGTAAGAGTCGAGCCATTCCTTTGTGCAGGTAGTGGATAGGTTTTCCTTAAATGGTTGCTTGTAGCAGGTCTAGATCATAGTCAGGTCTGGACATTCATTTATGTAATGAGTTGTAGGAAGTATGGTGTCTTAACTGAGACATCGATGGAACTAAGGTGGTGGAGAGGATAATCTCATAGATCCCTCTTTTGTAAATGAGAGAGAGAAGAGGAGAGATACCTCAGAAGGTAGAAGCTCTTAGGAGAACTCGGGATAGATTTAGGATAGAATAACTGGAGAGAACTGAGACTCTGTTGCAGTTTAGTTTTTATGTAAACATTTGTATAGACACACAGAGATAATAGAAAAGCAGTTTTTCCTGCATATAGTGTGTTGATGTATTTGTGTTCATTGTTATGCTTTCATATATCGTTCATGTTTTGAATGTATGAACTGGTGAAGTATTGCATAAGTTTCAATTGTTTCTCATCTTTGAGTGCACAAGAAGAACTTTGTGTTGAGTTCAGAGAGAATCAGAGTTACTGAGAACTCTGTGTTGAGTTTAGAGAGAATCAGAGTTACTGAGAAATTTGTAGAGCTCTTCCAGGTGGGCATCGAGCAGGTGCAAGTGTGCATGGAGGAACTCTTGTCTAGGTCATGGAGAAGAATATCAGAGGAAGATACTCACAGAGTCGTTGAACTCTCTGTAGAAAATATCTGCAAGGATTGCTTGAGAAGAAGTTGCCAAGAGGGCATAGATTCCCTTCAAGGGACAAGAGGAACATAAGAAGAGTTACTGAACACTCTGGAGGAAGACCTATGAAAGGAGTGCATCAGGCCAACACTCGGATGAAGTGTTGAAAGACAGCCAGTTGAAGGCCAGTCAAAGTGCAAGGAGTTCGCGCATAGAGAAATTTTTTCAAGTTTGTAAGCTCAGGAGGAATAGTACCTTTGCGTAAACATTTCCTGTAGAAGGCCAAGACACTTCGAGGTCCAAGCCATAGACAAGATCAAGAGAGATAACACAAAGCTTCACATAGAGCGCAAGAAATGTGCTAGGGCCGAGGTCAATTTTCATTGACAAAGCTCAGGAGGGGAAGCGGAAGTTGAGACCCAAAGTCACAGGGCTCGTAGGAGGTATATCGAAGGCCGAGACCTTCGAAGCATCAAAATCTTCCAAGTCGGGGAATAAATCCAAAGCTCACGAGGAGGAGCAATAATTATTGTTAGATCAGATGCAAAGGCGCGATCTAGACCGTCGAAACTATGTCCAGACAGGAGAAGCGAGCACAGGAGAAGATCAGATCTGATCCATTGGATCTGAGCGCACGAATCAATGACCGTTGATCTAGAGGCAAGGTGCATGCAACTTAACCATTTGAAGGCAGACAGAAGAGTGGAATTTTCGAAGTCCCAAGTTCCAAAATCATCGGGACCATCCATTGTTAGAGGACCGGTGGCAACAGATTAGCATTTCGATGACTCACAACTTGGGGAAGTCAAAGGGTAGAGTTACAAGAACTCGTGAAATGAAAACTCACAAGTTAATCTGAGCTGTCAGATCACGGAGGGTCGAGGACCGTCGATATGACATGGGTGAATTCTCAGGAAATAAGGAATCGGAGAAAGGAAGGTGTGTCAACTTTCAACTTCGCGAAACGTGAAGTCCTAAGTTGTGGAAGGATAGATATGAGCCATCAGATCAAGAGAGAGACGTGATCGTTGATTTGGGTCATTGAATCTCATGTCCAGACACCCAGGAGGAGTGTGTAGGAGAACTGATCTTAGTCGTTGGATCTAGAAGCATGTGGACCAACAGTCGTTGGATCTAGAGGAAGTGCACGAGAATTAAATTCCTTGAAACTGCATAGGAGGAGAGTTGACTTGTGAAGTCACGAAGTTCTAAAATCATCAGAACCATCCATCGAGATAGGGCACATGGTGAGAGATCAACATTTTGCTGAATCCCAGAGTGGAAAGGTCAAAGGGAAGATTCATGAGGATTTCCGAAGTGCAAACTCGCGAAAGGATCACAACCGTTGATCGAAGAGAGAGCGTGGACCATTGATTTTCCAAGGAGATATCGAGAGTTCGGATATCGGGAGAAGGGAGGTGAGCAGTCCTCCAACTTCGCGAAACGTGAATTCATGAAATGCAAAAAGGATATCAGGACTGTTGGATTGCGGGGATTGTGGACCATTAATCTAGAGAGAGAAACTCGAAAATTTGGGTTTTGGAAGGACGAGCAAGTGGACTTTGCGAGTCACGAAATTGCGAAGTGCTTGGAAGCTTGGCCCTAGTTTATAGAGATGGGTCATGTGGAAAGAGGATAAGGGAGGAGTTAACATGTGCTAGACCCTTATTGAGATTTCAGATATCAGGAAGGTCAGGGTGACTCACATACAAAGACCCGATACGCGAAATCGCAAAACGCCGCAAGGAGAGGAGTTGAGTCTGATTTTCCCCTTTTGAAGAAGCTCTTGGATCTGACACTTGATTTCATCATTTTCTATCAGCGAGCGATGATAGACCGGTCCATTAGGAAGGGGTGAACCGGGGGTTAGATCAATTGAATGCTTGACTTGGCTGTGCGTCGATACCTTGGTGGGTGAGGAGAAGATGTCTTTGTACTCTTCCATGATCCTGTCAACTTGCTTCTACTGCAAAGAGAGGCTATGTGTAGAGGCCACGGATGTGGAAGTGACCTTTTGTTTACTATGGGAATAGATCACAAAGAAGATGAACTTCTCGGTCTATGAAATGAAATTACTGCATTGCTTAGTAGAGATTAAATAAATAGTGGTAGGCGATGCTACCTCTGGTATCCTGTACAATTGTCTACCGAAAGTAATAATAACACCATGGGGTCTAGAATCATACACAACATGATGCTTCCACAAATATGGTTGTCCTAAAAGAACATCACAAACTTCAAGGGGAGAAATATCACACAATACCTCGTCTTTGAAAGGATTGATGTCATAGGGCAGTTGACACTGTTGGCTGACACGAAGATCTCTTCCTTGGCGAAGCCAACATATGGTGTAGGGTTGTGGGTGTGGTGTCGTCAACAGGTCCAGTCACTTAACAACCTCTTCTGAGATCAGGTTCTTCTAACTTCCACTGTCGACAATGAAATGAAGAAGAGCCCCCTTTAACCACATCTGTGAGTGAAAGAGGCATTCTCCTTCCTCTAGTTCTTCTGGTTCACTTGGCTGGACTTTGGTGGTAGTGACAGTGGCACTGGGTTCAACATCGATAATCCGCTTCCCTCCTTCTGAATTTGATTCAAACTCAGAATCGACCTCTGACTTGGAAGCCTTCAACTCGGTCATGAGTGACTGCTTGGAGTGACATTCTTTAGTGTTGTGCCAAGGGATTTTATGGTATTCACACCATTTTCCTGTGTCCTCCTTCGTCTTCTTATTTCCCTTCTTGTGTTGTGTCTTGGAATAGTTGTCCTAAGAGTGGCCATCTTTTCTCTATCCCTTTTTGTGTGGTTTGGGGCTGCCTTTTCCCTGCTTCGGCTGTGAGAATTTTGCAGATCCAAACTCTCACCTCTTCTGCTTAAATTTATGCTCGATCTTAACAACATATCTATAAGTTGTACCCAATGACGCAATGTTAAGAAACTCCATTTATGTTTGAATGTATTTATGCAAACATCCATAGTATTTGAGCACCAGATGTCGCTCAGAGTCTTTGATACTCAATTTGGTGTGCAAGGTATGGAAAATATTGGTGAAATCATGTACTATCTGGTCCCTTTCCTGACATAGGTGGTCCATCTGGTGTACTAGTCCTCGTAGCTTCCAAAAGGCTAGTAATGTTCTTTAATGGCATCCCGGAAGGAATCCCATGTAGGGGAAATCACAAATATTCTTCTATGGCCCTTTGGTCAAAGTAATTATCCCACCAATCCTTAACATGGGGGACGGCCTTAAGGAGTGAAAAAGTAATATTTTCCCTATCGAAAAAATTGTGGACCAAAAAATACCCTTCAAGCAGATTCAACCATTTATCTACAACATTTGCATCTATCAGTCCTTCAAATAATGAAATATCAAAATTTACCTGTATCTTGAAGGGGGTTGCATGGATGCTTGATGAAGATGCTTCTCCTGTGGGAAGTCGCTGAAGGATCTACAAAAATTTGTCCATCATTTCATTCCTTTGTCGCGCCAAGGATTCCTCAAGCAACATTTTAAGAGGATCTCCTGCTCCTTCATCTTTCTTTTCATCCTCCATGGGTTTTTATCGGACTCGGCATGACCGATATTTCAACGACTCGATTGGTTTGAGTCCCAACTTCTTGTACCCAGATCTTATCGGGGACATGCACGAAGAAAAATAAATGAAGAGTAGACCGCTCCGATACCACTGATCTGGATTTAGGAGCAGAATGAACTGATTAACAGACTGAATTCAATTAACACAAAGATATGAAGAAGAACACATATATCCGATGAACAATATATTCTATTGAATAAATGAAATAGGCTGAAACTATAAAACTGCAGAATTGAAACACTTGCTCGAATGGTGGTAGCTATCTATGAGAAGAGATGTGGCTGCTACACGCATCTGTCTAAGGAAAATGATTACAATGAGGATCTAGATGACCTTTTAACATTACTCATGAATGCAAAAACCCTAGACATCCAAAAACCTAACCCTAGGAGATGAAACACCAAAATTTATGTGGGCCCCTATGGGTAAGTTGGTACCTCAACTTCCCGGGGTTGTAACTTTTGCATACGAC
>JZKD02S2386431.1:6462-29568 GCA_000966675.3 Picea glauca
CAAATGGGATAGACCCCGTGCACGGTATATGAATGGTTGTGTGTTTAGTTGTATTATGAGATTATTCCACTATTATAGTCATTATCTTGTTAAGTAACTTCAACAGTAATTGTATGGGTTCTAGGACAAAGGTAGAAATGTCGTGCATGCTGAGGGACAGTCGACGTGACTGACATAATGATGGTTGAGCACAAAGAATTGCTAATAAATAATGGTTACGCGCAATATGAGACCATTTTGCATGCATTAGGAAAACATAGTTACGTGTAGCACAAGGACAATTGTGCGCATTGTTGGTTTCAATGAGTTACTTCCGCAGAAGAAAGAATTGATATCAATGCTTTATTTAGTGAGTTGCAGTAGTGGAGACTTTATATTGTGGTAACATGATTTATCTAGGAGGTGGGATACGTTACAAAGTGGTATCATAGTTCAAATTTTGATGTGACGTGGCCCTTGAGCAGAGTTGGGGATGTTACAAAGTGGTATAAGAGATTTTGGTTCAACACTAGACTTGTATGGGCCATAGATCAAAATGAATTTGGTGAGAAGGGACTTTTTTATGATGGGCATGGGGTCACAAGCTGAAAATATGGAAAAATCAGCTGAGTGAATAAAGGACTCGTGTGTGTTAAGTATTGGTGCGCAGTGTGTGTGTGTACTAAATTTTGGCACTGCGTGGTGCGGTACTTATGGTGCGTGGAATATATCAGTGTGTGGAGTGTGTGCATTGAATATTATAGCTACGAGGTATAGAACTAGTGGGGAACACATAATATGGGAGTGAAATACATGCGCAATGAATATGGACGCCATGTAGAATTGATGGTTGCATGCATAATAATAGTGTGTAGGGAGTGCACATTCGATATTGGTGATGCACAGTGAGCACGCATTGAATATGAGCACTGCACAGAGCAGAATTATTGGCATGTGCATAGTGTTTGTGTGCAGTGCATACACATAGAATGTTGGTGTTTCTTGGAGAAGAATTGGAGACACACATTAAGTATTGAGTGTGAGAGGATGCGCAGTGAATGTTGGTGCAACACAAAGCAAAGATGAAATTTGTGTGGAATATTAGTGCGTGACACAAAATTTGTGTGCACTATATAATGATGCACGGAACCAAAAAAATTAGCGTGATAAATATTAGTGTCTGATATAAAATTTGTGCACATTGAATACTGGTGCACTTTATGTGCGCTTGGTAGTGTGTATGTGGAGAATGTGCACGTGATGAATATGGGTGTATAACACATAATTGGTATACATGCGAGCTTTGAAAGAAATAAAAGGAGAGAAAAGAGGAGGAAAAGTCCTGGACAGAGGAGCCCAAATATTCACCCAGAATTTTGAATTAGGTTGTTAAATTCACCAGGAATCAGAAGAAAGGATTTTGATACATTTATGGAACAAAATGTGCATAGTATTTATGGTTTTCATAAATTCTTTAGTCTAAAAAATCTTGTTGCGTGCACATTTTGCAGAGTTAACAAGAGTTGCTTAGTGCAAGATCAACACATAGATCAGAAGCATGGAAGATGCACAGAGAACCTACAACCATGGAGATGAGGTCAAAAGGATGTATGACAATATAGGTGATGAGGGTACAAAATCAAATGTACATGGAGAAGGCAAGGAAGAAAGCATGAATTTGGTGAAGACCATAAAAGGTTTGCAAAAGGAAGTCCAAAGTTATAAATATGATAATTATAGGATTGTGAAATCCAAGGAGGAACAAGATGGCTTCAAAATCAAATTGCTACAGAGCTTGGACATAATTGAGAAAAATATGGATACGTAGACCGAGTCAAGAAAATAAAGGAGACACGGGTCTCATGAGGAGAGAAGAAAAACAAGAAGTGTTGACAAGCATCACCTTCACTCTCCAAGACATTTAGCTGAGAGAGAGCACAGTACTTCAATCCCATCTCCTGTCAGGAAGCATAAGAGGAGGTTCAGGGTGGATGATCTACAAGGAAAAATGAATAAGATTAAGCCTCCTACTTTTGATGGTGAGCACAAGAAGGATGATGATGCGAAGACATGTCTGTTGGGCATGAGGAAGTACTTTCAGTTACATAATTACTCTTCACAGGCAGAAGGGAGAATTTCCATCTACCATCTCACGAGAAAAGCATAAATCTGGTGGAACCACCTTGTGAAAGTACAACACATTGATGAGAGAAATCTTACTTGGAGGGAGTTCAAGAGGTATTTTCAAAATAAATACTTAACCAAACATTATTATGATAGGAAAATGAAGGAGTTATTTGAACTCAAGCTTGGAAGTATGACCATAGATGAGCATGAGAGGAGGTTTTTAGAGCTACTGAAGTATGCTTCTTTCATCAAGGATGAACATTTTAAGATTCAGAGTTACTTCAGTGGGCTGCCATCATTTTTCAGTGATAAGATACAGTATGATGATCCCAAGATATTGGAAGAAACTATAAGGAGATCGAAGTGTCTTTATGATCATCATAGAGACCCACTAACCAAAAGGCTTGGGAAGAAAAGAAGAAAGGAAAGATGGAGCAGAGGAAGAAGGGGGCCAAGCCAACATTCTTCAGAAATAATTTTCAAGGACAACCAACTCCCAAGGAGTATAGTGTGATAGAGTCAATGGGGAAAATACCAAGGCAACAACCAATGAAGTGTTGGGGTTGTAATGGATATCATATGTATAGATATTGTCCTCACATATGTGAAAAAGTGAGGACTATTCACAATATACAACAATATGATACAATGGAGTACATGGGAATAAATGTACCTAGGATCTACGCAACCATGGATAACAAGCAAGTTGAGTTTTAGTCACATATGATTGAAGTGGAAGGTAATATAAACAACCAACCCATTGTTATTTTAATTGATTCAGAAGCTAGTCATAGTTATCTATATCCTAAGATGGTGGAAAGATTTCAATTTCCTAAAAACAAGCTTGGGAAACCTTGGTCGGTACAACTAGATACATGATCAAAAAGAAAAATTAATGAGATGGTATGCTTCCTGACATGATGGGCTTGAATGAAAGTAGATTTGAATATTATACATTTGGGCTCATATAATTGGTATGGATTGGTTGGACATGCATCGTGTTGTCCTAGACTGGTAGAATAAATAATTTACCCCCTTGTATGAGAAAGGGAACTTGTAGATAGTTCAAGGTATTCCCAGAGAAGTAACTATCAGGGAATTTTAAGCCTTGCAGCTGAAGAAAATATTCAGGAAAGGTTGTCATCTATTTGCAATGCATATGGAGGAGGCACCCAAGGATAAAGTGCCAAATATTGAATATCATGTAGTCCTAAAGGAATTTGAAGATGTATTTAGAGAAACATCAGGGCTGCCACCCAAAAGAGATATTGATTTCTCTATAAATCTAATGTATGGATCAACCCCAATATCCAAGACTCCTTATAGGATGAGTACACCATAACTGAAATAATTGCAAATTCAACTTGAAGAGCTTATGAAGAAGGGGTATATACTACCAATTATGTCACCTTGGGGTGCCCCAGTATTATTTGCGAAGAAAAAAGATGGAACATTGAGACTTTGCATTGACTTTAAGCAACTGAATAAGGTAACAGTGAAGAACAAGTATCATTTGCCAAGGCTATATGATCTCTTTAACCAACTGAAAGATGCAAAAATATTCTCTAAGATTGACCTCAGATCAGGAAATCATGAGGTAAGAATTAAAGAGGAATACATCAGCAAGATAACCTTCAGGATGAGGTATGGCCATTATAAGTTTACATTAGTGCCATTTGCGTTGTCAAATGCACCAACTATCTTCATGTGTTTAATGAATGGTATTTTCAAAGAATACTTCGATACATTTGTCATTGTATTTTTGCATGACATACTTATTTACTCAAAGTCTGAAGAAGAACATGAGAATTACTTGAGGATGGTGTTGCAAGTATTGAGAGAACATCAGTTGTATGCAAAGTTGAGCAAGTGCTCATTCTACCAGAGGCAGATTCATTACTTGGGTCATATCATTTCAAAGGAAGGGACAACAATGGACCTTGACAAGATAAAATCCATTGAAGGATGGCCGACACCAAGGAATGTCATAGAGGTGAGATATTTCATGGGACTTTCAAGGTACTACAAAAGGTTTATTGAAGGCTTTTCAAAGATTGCACACCCAATCGCATCCTTTCAAAAGAAAGGTGTGATATTTTAGTGGAATTCTGATTGTAAAAGGAGTTTCCAACACTGGGATATTTTTTTTACAAGTGTGCCAATTTTCAGAATTGTTGATCCTAATGAAGACTTTGTTGTGTGCACTGATGCCTGTAAGGAAGGGCTCAGTGGAGTCCTTAGTTAGAATGGGTATGCGGTGTGCTACAAATAAAGGAAATTAAAAGAGAATGAAAGGCACTATGCTACTCATGATTTGGAATTGGAAGCTATAGTGCATTCCTTGAAGATGTGGAGACACTACCTCATGTGAAGAATATTTGAGTTGAGGACAAACCACATTGGTCTAAAACATTTGTTTGGACAACCAACTCTAAATTCCAGGAAAAGCAGGTGGTTAGATTTCCTTAGTGAGTATGACTATGATATAAAACATATCAAGGGTAAAGAGAATAAGGTGGTTGATGCACTCAGCAGGAGAGTGCATGAGATGCATGTTACATCCATTAGAATGTACAAATCATATTTGAAAGATAGAATGTTAGAGACTACAAAATTAGATCAACACTATGTGGAAATAAAGGCAAAGATACAACAAGGTATTTTCCAGCAGAAAATTGAATATTTTGAGTTGAAAGAGGATGAAATCCTCATGTACAGGGGCAAAGTTTATGTACTAGATTCTCAGGAGTTGAAAAATATGCTATTAAAATAAATGCACAATGTGCCTTGTGTTGGGCACCAAGGCTACCAAAAGACAATTGCAATTGTCAAAAAATGATACTATTGGTCATGTATGAAGAAATAAGTGGTTGATTTTATTTCCAAGTGTTTGAAATGTTAGAAAGTAAAGGTTGAGCACAGGAACCCAATTGGTTTTCTATAGCCATTTCCCATCCCTGAGTGGAAATGAGAATTTATAACTATGGATTTAATCACTAAGATTCCCAGAACAATCAAGCAACATGATTCCATCATGGTAGTGGTGGATAAGCTTACTAAAGATGCCCACTTTATTCCAGTAAGGCCCACTCACAAGAAAGAAAACATCGTTGATATTTATATGAATAAAATTGTTAGGCTACATTATGTGCCTAAGGCAATTGTGTCTAACAGAGATCCCAAGTTCACATCCAATTTTGGGAAGGGATTATTTAAAGGATTTGTGACAAATCTAATTTTTAGGACAACCTACCATCCAAAGTTAGATGGGAAAACAGAAAGGGTAAATCAAGTGATGTAATATATGCTAAGAATGTATGTGATGGAAAAATCGACGCAATGGGAAAAATATTTACATTTGGTTGAGTTTGCTTATACCAATGGGTATCAAGCATCTCTAAAGATGAGCCCATTTGAGGCACTTTATGGCAGAAAGTGAAACACATCGGTGAGTTGGAACAAACCAACAAATAGAGTAGTGGTTGGGCCATATTTGCTGAGGGAAATGGAAGATAAAATGGTGAAAATAAAACAGGACTTAAAGGCTACCCAAGACAGGAAGAAAAGTTATGCATATAAATGCATAACTCACTGAGAATTTAAAATGGGTGACCACATATTTTTGAAAGTGAAATGTAGAAAGAGTTCACTTAAGTTGGGAAATTGTTCAAAGTTGGCATCACATTATTGTGGGTTGTTTGAAATCCTGGAGAGGGTTGGTCCTATTGCATAGATGATTGCGCTACCTGCATCCATATGCATTCATAATGTGTTTCATGTATATTTACTTAAAAAGTATGTGCATAAAGCTAATCATGTAATTGATTGGAATATGATTCAAGTGGAGCAAGAAGGAAACTTCTGAGTTCAGTCGATGTGCATATTGGACCGGAAAGTAAAGCTACTCCAAAATCGATCAATAGGACTGGTAAAGATCCAGTGGACATGTTACGGTCTTGAGGATGCAACTTAGAATCACAAGGATGTTATGCGTGTAGAGTACTTGTATCCTTTTGAAGAAATTTGAAATTTTTATTGTACATAATGCACTAAAGATAGTGCATAAATAAGGGAGAGGGGAATGTAATACCCCTAGGTTGAACCTCAATTATAATATAAATGAAAATGTACATATAGGTTGGTGAGTCGTGGGTGCACAATTTTTGTGTACAATTTAGTGCACGTGAACCAAGGGAAGAGTGTGTGCATGTTTCATAACTTTGTGCACACCTGGGTAAGTGCGTGAGGATCGCTTCAAATTGTGCACCAGACCATGTATGTAGCCAAGGTATTTTTGGGCTAGAGATCCTTTGTATATATGTATATTGAGGCCAGAGTGTGTGCACGGTTATTAGGTTAGAGAGCATGGATTGCGACAAAGGCCAGTGTGCCTATTTTTGTAAAATGTAATGGCAATTAGATATTAATAAAACATATCACTGTGCACAGACCAATCAGACGCAAAGAGATGGGGGGCTTAAAATCCAATAGAATGGAAAATAGGTGTGAAGATTAAAGGGAATATTTTAATAATAATTACAAAAAATATAATATGGGATATATATTTATCCTAAGTTCATAAGGGATGGTAATGAGTCATCAAGTCAAGTGAAGCTAGTTCTTAAGGTGACAAGTGTCCAGTTATAATCATGCAAATATATTGTTGGGCCTTGGTGTATTTTGGGGAGAATCGCATTTCTTCATCATACAGACCAACTTTCCTCTGCTAATCATTTGTATCTCGGTGTAACTTGTTGCCATCACATAACCCTGTACTTGGGAAGGCTTGTGTTCTATTGAATAAGCGGGTTGCCATGCCCATGTGCTATTGAAGAAGCTAGTTGTAAAGCTCGTGTTGCAAAAATAAGTGGGTTTCCAGGCCCATGTTTTTCAAAGAAGCGGGTTGTCAGGCACGTGAACATTCCCTCCAAGCGAGAGAACTATTGGGAATTGCTTTCCCAAGGTGCCCAGTTGCAGCTACAGGGCTCTGATACTTCCTGATTGTCCTATTGTTGAATCCTTGGAAGGGAAGTGGGGTAATCGAAGGATTGTTGAGCAGAGGAGGGGCACACTTCCTGGGGTGGGACATGCATGTGGGGAATGAGGGTCTATAGTTTGTTTGATGGGATTGGCACCTTTGTCTGATTGTTTTGACTGTTGACATACCTTAGCTTAGCTTAGGAATCCTTTCCTTGGTGGCGTTTAAGCCCCAGCTCAGGGGTGACTTTCTACTGAGAGTTTATAATCAACAAAGTTTATGGCTGGGAGAAATGTCTGAGGTCAGTGCGTAGTTGGTGGATTACAAAGAAAGATAAGTGTCTTCTTATGTGTATTATTCACTGAGTAATGTGCATATACATGTTAAATATATTATGTGTTACAATTGTATATATGTATTTGTGCGTGGATTATATATGTTGTAGAACTGTTTGTTTGCTACATATAGTGTAAGATATGGACCATGAAAATTTATATGTGTTTATATATTGTTCAACTTGTGAATGCTTAGGCTATTTATATTTATGGAATTGGTACATAATTATTCTGGGTTGTGCATGTATTGTTAGTTCAAATACTCTACTTGGCCATCGAGATTAGTTCAAATACTCTACTTCAATATACCAAAACAAGGAAAAGAGGGAAAAGTGCAACTAATGTGCAATCTTCTTCTACCCCCCATCCACGTAGGAATTCCTCCTCCGCACAAAAGAAACAAGAGTCAAATGTAAGCAAAGAAGAGAGTAATGAAGGACATGTTGGGGGAGACGATGGAGATGACCCACATCATATTAATGTTGATAAGACTCATGTCATTTCATAACTTAAGATAAAAACAAGTTCAAGTAAGAAAGGCTCAACAAATTCTGAAGGCCCGAGAGATATTGTTGAACATGGAATTCGACAATGTCATTGTACCCAACTGGGTAGCATTATGAATAGCTAAAAGTCAAAGGATAGCAGAGGATTTGACCCATGAAGGACCAATTGTTTTTTAGTAGCAATATTTAACACTACATAATGCCCAATATAATAAGGAGGAAAGAAAATTTTAGATAGAAAAGGCCACGTTAAAAATAAGAAAATAGCTCAAAAATTGAATTCAAAAGTGGACATCTCAGGAGTCAAACCCTCGAGACTCCTTAAATTGCATATCATCACTAGAGACGCTCTTTCTCACTCTATTTCAAAGCAGAAGTTAGAAAATATTAGATTAAAAAGAAGAATAAGAGAACTCAAGGACACATTGAGTCTTAAACCTTTGTCTGCAGAACCATTAGCTATTGTTGCTCTAGTTCAAATTCCTTAGAGTACAACAAGGACATTGACACGGGTAAAGAAGGCCACCAAGTTGCTTAGTGGATTAAGATAATATGTCATGGAAAACATCAATAAGAGACTTGATATTATTTCAGAAGCCTAGGAAGTCAATACAAGTTTAAGAAACCTGTCAAAATGGATCACCACCTTTATGGAATATTTGCAAAAAGACTTGGAACATGATGATTTTTTTATAAAAATTATTTAAGTACTTTTATTGTGTGGGTGCCAAATTTAAGTGATTTCCATAGAAATCAACAAGATATACCTTCAAATCGCAAAATAAAACAAGAAAAAGTGGGATGGCTTGTGAGGATACAAATGTTATGAGATTCAATTGCCAGTTGTACAAAAATTAATGACAAAATAAGAAATGCATTCCTTACAGCACTTGAAATTGTTAAAGATATTGAGGGCCCACAACTAATAAGAGATTCCATACTTATACCTAAGGAGTAATTGGAGACAAAATTGAACGCAATTAAAGCTTTATGGGCCACTAAGTTTGACAACCTCACATATTTTCTAGAAAAATAAATTAAGTGGTGGTTAGTTACTTTTGTGAATTATATTGAAGACCACCTGGCCTCAATTGAATAGTTGTGCTCAGAGTTTAAAGAAATGAAAGAATAAATATTATCGCTCTTGGTTAAGAAAGACATCACAGTTCCACCAATGAAGGGGTACATTGAAGAATGGCTCAAAATATCGTCAACACAAAAAATTAATCCAAAATAACTGTTAGGAAGCAGTTATGACAGGAATGTTCGAAGACCCAAATATATATGTGAAAATCCTGACACTAAAAGGGAATCATCAGAGAGAGAGAGAGAGAGATCTCCATCCACCATTCCTATGTTATTTTTGTGAGTGTGTTTCTTTTGAAGCATTTCCCTTATTTCGTCCCAGTCTTTGATGATCCAACTTTATTAGTATATTGTTCATTTATTAAATTGATCCCTGATTGCATTTCTCCTTTTCTTCCAAGTTATCGTTACTATTTTATTTGGTCCATAGAAGCCCCATCCCAATCCATTTTGACAAATTCATTTCTTTTAATCGTTTAAGTATCAGGAACATTGTGTTTTTTGATATGCAAGCACTTTATTCAAACTTGAACATCGATTTGTAATTTTTACTCTCACAGAGATCTATTCCAGGAGTTCATAACATTTGTGGTTTCAATGGTGTCGGAATTTTATATAAGCATGAGATATTGTGTATGTTCTCCTATGCATCTTGTGATTCTAAATGAATGAAATCATTTAAAGCTCTTTGAATTTTTGGGTCATCAATCTTATTTGTTGTTTATGAGTCTTGCTTCTAACCTTCCTCACATTACTTGAATGAATGGATGTGATGGAATGGATGTAGCTATTTTGTCTACTATATGTAAGGTTATTATTTTCAACTACAATTTATTTGTTACCTATTCAGTCACTTTAACACATGGTTCACTCACAAGTGTAGATGATATGGATGTGTAATCCTATTGTTTGAATGAGCATATTGAAAATCTGAGTGAGAAAGAGGAGTACCACCTCTATAAAAACTAAGAAGATCTTGATTAATCTTTGCAAGAATGCCCAGGTTGACTCTTGTCCCTAATAGGAAAATGGATCAACAAGATCATACTCTAGAACCAAAAAATAATAACACCTACTTTTTTCAATCTCATAAATATTACAAAATATAATTTTTAAAATAAAATATTAAATCTATTTAATATTATTGCAATAAAACTTTGTAGTCTACTTTATATAATAATAATGTATTTTTAAGGTCACAACCAAGTCACACCAAATTAGTGTATGAGACCCCCTTGTTGTTGGGACAAGGGAGCCCCTCTGCCCAGCGATTTGACTGGTAAAGTCTCATTTATATACATGCACTCCTCCCTTTGTGCTTTGAAAGACCTTGTCAACCCAAAACAAAAAAATGTATTAAGAATGTGATCATGAGCTACTCAGCTCTTGATATCCGAGTGCCCCGAAATGTTGTACAATGTTGGACACAAATGCATGAAATTTGAATTACACACCAAGTTGAATATAGAACGATGTAACTTACCTTTTAATTGAAATTTACATGTCAATGAAGAATTGAAATTTACAAATGTTGAACGATAACCCAACCATGAGAGGGGAATAAGTCGTCTATGTATGGAAAATATCGACTTTAGATGATATAACTTTAAGGATAAGTTAAAGGTTTAACTTAAAATAATCATAGTGGGTTTTTCACTTAGTTAAGCATAGTGGGTTTTTCACTTAGTTATTTTTTGTGGGAAAAAAATTAATTTATTTAAGGTTATAACTCTAGTTTTCATTAATTAATATAATTTTAAGATTTTGATATGTAGTTGTATTATTGCTTGTAAACAAAAACTAGTTATATATAATATTGTGTTGGTGGTTCATAAAGGGGTAGACTTTCACCCTTCTAAAATGCTTCAAGATTTTGGATTATTTCCCTGCTTCCTTCTGTCTAAGAAAGACAAGTTATTAACCAATAAAAAATGATTTAAAATCATACCCCAAAACCAATTTTTATATATAATTGTATATAATGAAACTATATAAAAATAATCAATTTTACTTATTTAAAAAAAATCCAAGAGAAAAAACTTATTTTTCTTTTAGATAAACAAAAATACAATACTTAGGTGCTCTAGGCACAATCCAAAAAAATTGAGGGACATGGATTGGGTTTTGATCCACTTATTGTGCATGGGTCATGAGACCATTTAATATATATATAGCTTGAGTGGGTCTAATGGTTAAGAACATGTGTTTCCTCCTAAGCAGTCACAAGTTCAAATCCAAAGGGGGCTAGAGTATTACTAACGGGTTCAACTTCCCACGACAATAGCAAGGGGTATTACCCGATATACAGTCCCAACTAGACTATACATCGTTTAGATTAGGAGTCTCATTCGGAATTTGGCACGACTACCATTTATTGTTGTCTTTTGGTTTTGTACCGGTTACGCTCTGGTGTACCGATGAGGTGGGTAGATGGTGAGAGTGCAATGTAAAGATGTAGATGTAGACCATTTGTGTAAAGACAACTAATCTATTACTAATCTATGCTAACCTATACTAGCTGGGAGCACACTAGTGTAACTGGTGAGTTATAATGCAACCAAAACCTTACACAACTTTTATATAGTTAGTTGCAATAAAAGAGGAAGATTGGAGACAAATGCATACATATGTATATAATCAGATTAATCTAGATCACAACAATGTATATTATAATAACCCACAAATCTCAAGGCATTGAAATATTCAAAGAAATATCAATAATTGCATAATGACAAAGATTTTATAAGAATTAGTCTACAACAAACAAGAATTCTTACAGTCCATAGAAACAACAATTATCTTCACTTGAAGCAGTTCAAAGCTCCAATCCATTTCAACACAAAATTCCTTCTATAATATGTTGGCCCTGAGGGATTCTCAATATTAATTAATAAAGTATAAGTTCTTGAAACAGTTCTTGGGTCTATACAATGCTTGAAAAGCCAAAAAAAGTCCTTTACCAAGGAGCTTCTATCTCATTTTATACAAAAGCTAGTAACTCCTATGTGTCCTTTCGCCTTCTTCTTGAAGAGGCAGTTACAAAATTGTTCATCTTCTTTATTATAATGACAAGTGGCAGAAAGGATGAAATTTGAACTGGTTAGGAAAAGGATGAGAGAAAAACAGTCGTTTTGTCCTTTCCCTATGAACTTTTGCTTTGGAGATAAGTTATCCAAACTTCCAACTAGTTATATAGTGACTCGATTCTCCTGTATGATAGTTGTTCCAGGGTTGTTTTGTTCATGGAAATGTTGTCATCAAGGGCGCTCATATCCTTCTCTAGTTTTTTCATGAAATCATGTATCATAGTGTGAAGCTTCACCGGTTGTAGCAGATGTTGGTGAATGAGATCGGTGGAGACAGAGGTTGATGCTTCGACTATATATCTCCTTCAACTTGTGTTGTCTTGCACTGCATTCACCAACTCTTATGTGACCAAATTCTTCCCAAGTTCATCTAATCTTGGGAGATGGTCATTCCTTATCAGTTCTTGGGCAAATTTGTGAGTCCTTGAACATATTGTCATCGCCTTGGTTACTTATTTATCTTATATTTTCCCTACCTACTAGCAATGATCTAATGCATACATATATATCTTTCTAGATGATTTTGAGGGTCTATACAGCTCAAAAGGTGCATCAGGATTCTCCGCTATTCAGGTATCAATGTCATCTATACATTCACAGATAGTGTTTTATTGTGTCAGTTGCATTTGTATCTGGTTGTTTTGGTCAATGACTATTGCAGCCACATTTTGGAAGAGGTGTAGATTGGCATACATGTCAATGATGGGATTAAAGTTGAGGAGACTTATTTAATCGATCTTTACTTGTTGAAGTCTTTATTTTAGCTCCCTGATCCTCACCTCTTTCCCTTCATTCTGTTGGCACAGCCTCTGTATATTGTCTATGAGATTATAGGGTGAGATGCTTGGTACCATCTTAAAAGGTGAAATCAAAGATCAAGAAAAAAACTCCTCCTATCTCATTGGAGGAGTTAGTAACAACTCATCTGATCACATCAGAAGAGTTGTTTCCAACTTCTTTGATCTATCATCGGAAGGAATTGTCCCCGTATCAAGGAGTTTGGAGAACTTAAAAGTAACTCCTCTGATCATATCGAAGGAGTTGAAAGTAACTCCTACGATATGATCGGAGGAATTGTTTCCAGAAGTTTCAATATATGCGGAGGAGAATATTTTAACTTTCTAAAATGCGTCAAAGAAGTTAGTAACAACTTCTCCAATGTGCTCGGAGATTTACTTTTAAAGTCTTTGGTTTAGAGTTAGAGATTTTCAAGAAAATTGGAAAGAGATCTAGGGAAAAACCACGACTAGTTTAGAGGAGCGTGAGGAACCCCTAGAACCCTTTGGATCATGGTTTATGTGCTCGAGGCAGGTTTCAGGGCTCACAAGGATTAAGTGCAATGGTGTAGATAAATTCGTTGTGATGAAGGAAAAGGAGCCGACCAGTCATTCATTCTGTGGAAACGAACAAGATCTAAGAAAAATTTAAGGTTGGTGAAGGGGGTGTGGCCGAGAGAGAAATGACTAGGAGCAGGGAAGAGGATTATCAATCTAGGGCAAGGGAGTAAGGAACAAGGAAAAAAACTATCAATAACAAAGACCTAACCCTAACCCTGGAATAGAAGAGAGGTGAGGTGCTCTTACATGGATCTCGCTACCACGTGTTGAGTATGGATAGGTGAGAGCTTCGAACGGAGTTCATCTTGGAACATTTAACCTCAGGTTTCCTCATTCACTTGAAAATGGTAGGATAACACTAAACCTAACCCCATTCTATTTTATAGCCAAACGATCATTTATGACATTAAATGCGGTGGTTGGGGTTGGTTTGATCGAAGGGCAAAAAAGAAATTTATTCGATCAGTACGGAAGTCAAGAGAGTAACTCTCACAATGTGTTCGGAGGACTTGAAAGTAGTGCCTCCAATCATATCAGAAGATTTCCTCCTAACTCTCGTGATAACATTGTGTATCGAAGAAAAAGATAAGAACTCCTCTGAACTGTTCGGAGGAGTTTGAAGTAACTCTGTCAATTTCAAATTTGGATTTTAACACCAAGTATTTATGGATTTTGTTTTTCCAAATAAAACATGAGTTATCAAAAGAACCTTGAGATGGGGAAGGAGACTTATGAGGCTGTCTCTTAGGCTCAAAATATAAGGGGCTCCATTTTTAGGGAGGTACACAAGATCAAACAAAAATGGAGGGTTGTAGTGCCTGTCACAACAAATGGCGACACACTGGGCGAAACCTTGGATCTATGTAAGACAATGTCTACACATAAGAAGGATGCTCTATCATACAAAATCATAAGAAAGAACATATGGGTCCATAACTTGCATATTGAAAAGACTGAAGTGATTCAAATAGGGGTGATACCCTTTTCGATTAATAGATTGCTTTCAAATTGATATCCAATCACATGATAAATCGCTAGAAAGAAAGATGTAGGTAGTATGATAGAAACGAAACATCAAGAATGTCGAGAATACAAGTCATAGTTTGTTTGTTTGTTGTTGCTTCACTGCTAACGAGCGTCCATATCCCCAATGGAGTCACCCCGGTGTCGCAAGCTTTTCTCTACTATCAACGAGTGTCCATAGCCCCGGCAGAGATACTTGCATGTCCCATGTGATCTGGAAATCCTTTCCCCAAGCCTTTACCTTTTATAATATTAGATTCTATTTTATTTAGAGAGATGGGTAGATGGGGGGATTCTAGTTAAACTTTAAATGCACTAGGGATGACACATGTGATGGTGAGATGTACTAACTTGATTATGGATGGGAAAAAATCCTGACTCATGATTCCTAGTCTACTATGAACATTTAATCTGGACCATTTTCATTTAGCTTGTACAACATAGCAATATGTAGTGCACTCTCTTGACTCTATGTTTCTCCAGTGTCTCTTTGTATTGAAAAGCTATATTCCTCCACCAGATCTTGACTTGTGATAGTGTGTAAAGGGTCTCCATATCTGGGGAGATATGTAGATTTGACATCGTATTACATAGATGTTTAGGCTATCTACACCAAATGTGATACATTTAGACATGTGACTTGCGTTAAGTTGAAAGAACTTCAAAATCACAAAGGCATTCATCAAGAAGGATAAAGGAAAATGATAGTAATCAAACAGATCAAGAAAACCAACCTAACTAAATAAGCAAAATCAAATGAAAAACAGAATCAAGATTTATTTATGTACAAGTGATCAATAGCCTCAATGGCTAACTGATATACTGCTTGAGGATTTGGTTGTTATCAGGGATAGAGTCGATTTCTCCTTGGAGGTTCTATAATCGAAAAGTTCCTTGTCCAATTTTTTCTTCAATGAGGTAGGGTCCAAGCCAAAGATGTTGAAATTTTAAATGTTTCCCTTTATCTTCATGTGGCTTGTTCCATTTTAGAACTAAGTCCCCAAATTAGAACTCTTTCTCACCTGCAGATTTCTTATCAAACCAGCATTTTATTGTGTGTTAGTCGGCTTCAAACTTTCTTTTGGTTTTGTCACGTATTTCCTTAAGGTTCAACAAGGTATCGATACGAATTTGGATGACAAGGAATTCTCTGCCTCAAGACTATTGTGTGAGTTGGAGAGAAGGTATGTATATGTTCGAGGGTAGAATGACGTATTTCCCATACACAAGAAAGTATGGTGAATTTCATATGGAAGCCTTGGGTGTGACACGATCCACCCAGAGAGCATTTTGTAATGCATTGTGCCAATTTCTATGTTGATCAACTACAGTTTGTTTAAGGATACAGACGATTTTCTTGTTCGTAGATTATGTTAATCCATTTCCTTGGGGATAGTAATTGGTTGAGTGTTTTAAAATAATCCCCTTTTCTAATGCATACTCAGATAATTTCAAGGATGAGAAGTAAGTAGAATTCCAAATACTAAAGAGTTAGGAATTCCAAACCTTGTGATAATGTGTTGCTCGAGAAAATTTATTACTACTTCCTCATTCACTTTGACTAAAGGTATTTCTTCTATCCAACATATGAAATAATCAGTAGCGGTCAGAATATACCTTTGTTGCTTGGAAAAATGAGGATTTATCTCACCAATTATATATAGGCCCCACTGCTCAAAGGTTTCTTATGTCCCTCCTTGTAGACTTTTGACATGCTTCGTATCTCCTTGAGTATGCATTATCATCCTTGAAGAGTGTGGACCAGTACTATCTTGTCCTAAGCACTTTGTAAGTTGTTGTGTCTCTTGAAAAATGACCACTAGCCGATCCATTGTGCATGTATTTCAGGACATTATCAACATCTTGTCTTTCGAGGCATCTAAGTAACACTCCATCATATTTTTTTATGAACAAGATACCATGTAACAATTGATACTTTAAATATTTCATTCGTAGTGCTCTTTTCTTCTTAGCATTGAGATGGTCCATAATAGTGTCATATTACAGATAGTATTTAAGATCATTGTAACATGATCCTTCAATGGTTGGGACATATGGAACATGTTGTGTATACATTATAGGTTCATCTTGCCAACCATCCTCCTCTTCTTCTTCAACGTTGACTCCTTGTGCCACTAATTTACACAAGACTTGACCTTTCACAATATTGGCTAGTTTGAATTCAAGGTCATACTCTTGTAAAGTTTCCATCCAATTCCCTCATCTTTCACCCAGTTATTTTTGAATAAACAGGGACCTTACTTCCGGGTGTGGGACAATGACTTTAGTATGATTTTTGAGGATATAAGGTTTGAATTGTTTGATTGATTTATGGAAAGCAAAGGCTTGTTTGTCCACCAAAGGATAATTCAGTGCAACACCTTGTAACCTAGTGCTCATAAACGTGACCGGGTATTCGTCTCCTTGTTCATCCTTTTGCATGAGCACTACTGCTAACAAGTGATCGGGCGCGAATGTGTATAGTAGGAAATATTTGGAGAAATCATCACTCTGAAGAGATGGTGTGTTGGCTATAGTGGTTTTAATGTTTTCAAATGCTTCCTTATCTAATGGTGTCCATTTCAACTACACATCCTTTTTAATCATCTTTTATAATGGTTTCACAATTTCAGCAAAATCTGGAACAAATCTTCTTACGAAATTGATTACGCTGAAGAACGATTGCATGGACCTCTTGTTCTATGGTGGAGCAATTTGTAGAATGGATTTGGTCTTTTCTGGATCCACCGAAATATCATCTTTTGAAATAAGGTGTCCTAATAAAATACCTTCTGAAACAGTGAATATAGTTTTCTTGGGATTAAGAGAAATCCCATATTTTATGCACCGTTCAAAAATATGTCTCAAATGTTTTGGGTGGTCTTCTCTTATTTTAGAATAATCAATGATGTCATCAAGGTAAACCACAATGCTTTGACTGATTAATCCTTTGAAAGCAATGTTCATTGCCCTCATAAAGGTAGCTCCTGTTTTCATAAGAACAAAAGGCATATGTCTATAAGCATAAGTTCCCCATTTAGTTTGGAAAGTGGTTTTTAATCGGTCTGGTTGCCATGAGAACCTAATTGTATCCCGAAAATACATCTAATAGAGAGAATAGTTGATATCTAGAGATGAGTTGTAGGATTTGTTCCATTGGAGGAACTGGATAGTTATATTTCTCGGAAGCACAATTGAGATTCCGGAAATCTATAGATATTCTTATTTCTCCCGACTTTTTTCTTACGGGCACCATATTAGAGACACAAGTCGAATGCCTCACTTTGAAAATGATTTGGGCATCTAATGACTTCTTGGATTCTTTATGAATAAGAGGTTCGAGAGTCGGGTGTATCTTTCTAATATTTTGTTGGAATGGCTTGATCCCTTCTTTGATGGGGATCACATGTTGTATAATATGTGTATCATATGTCTTCAAATCGTCATATGTAAAAGAAAAAACATTTTGATGCTTCTTGAATAACTTTGTGAATGTGTAATTTTCTTAATCTGAATAGTAGGTTCCCAGGTTGATATATTTAGGCTGCTCATATGTTTCCAAATTGACCAAGAAATGCATCATAGTGGAGTTTTTCGTCTTCGGATTAGTTGGCCTCCTGCACTTGGATTGTAAATAAAATAAATTTTCAAGAGTTAAAACATTCTTCAGAACACAATTTGTCTTTCACTTTGTTAGTTTCCTCTCGATAATTTTGAAACTCTTGTTGATTTACCTCTGATCCAGGTGGATATCAGCGGCCACCCACCTGTTTCGTTGGCTCGAAAAACATTTTTCCACCTTGGTAGTTTTTCGATAGTTTTTCAGGTTCCAAACTTTCAGGGTTGTTTTGAGTCCCTAAACGACTTTTTTGGGGGATTTGGGGCCCAAGAAACTATTGAAGGCACTAGCCTATGATAGTTGAAAGTCGTTCTTATCGATTAGACCTTTCCAACGGTGTATCGAGCGCCCCAAATGAAGATCATATGAAAAAGCTACACCCTGGGGAAGTTGACGTATCAACTACCCCCATCGGGGCCCGCAAACCTTTTGGCTTTTCATCTTCCAGGGTTAGGGTTTTGGATTTTACTTATGTTAAAAATACCTTTGGAGCCTCATTGTAACGATCATATTCTTGCGAATGCGAATAACCGTCACATCTCTTCTCGGAGATAAGCTATCACCATTCTAGCGAGTCTTTCACTCTGTATTTTTATAGTTCTGTACATTTCGCACATTAATAGAAATTGTGTATTTTTGTTTATCTATGTTTATATCTCTAATATATTTCTATTATATTGTTGGATATCTAATACATCTCTGTACATTTATTTATTATATCTCCGCTCTCATTTCGTGCCGAAAATAATATGGATCATTGGTATAACAGCAAGCTGCTCTTGATCATTTTTCAGTGCATGTCCCCGACGAGGTCCGAGTATAGCAAGTTGGGTATCAAGATTGTCTCTCTTGAGGAAAATCACTCTTGCATGCCCAAGGAACCCTCCATGGCGGAAGAAAATAAAAACGACGGAGCATAAGATTCTATTAATCTGTTACTTGAGAAAGCTCTCACGCGACAGAGGGACGAAATGATGGAGAATTTTTCCCACGTCCTTCAACGTTTTCCAATAACAACTGGCGCATCTTCATCAAGTGACCACTTTGGAGGCACCTCGCCTTTCAAGGTACAAGTTAATTTTTATATTCTCGTATTTGAAGGACAGATAGATGTAGATGCCCTAGAAAAATGGTTAAATCTACTAGAAGATTATTTCTTTGTTCATAATTTCTCCAACAGGGAAAAGATCATCGTCGCACTCCTTAAGGCTCTCCCCATGTCAAACATTGGTGGAAAACTTACTGGGAGAAAATTTCCACAGAGGAGTCTGGAATATATGGGGTTGAGCCCACCTAGGATTTTTTTGTGGATTCAGTCAAGGAAAAATATTACCATGTTGGCAGTTATGACGACCAGTACATGAGATGGACCACATTGCGGCAAGAGAGGCGCCAAGCAGTGTTGGAGTTCACCAATACATTACGTACCTTGCACACCATGATGGGTATCAAAGACTCTGAGTGACATTTGGTTCTGAAATACTATGGGGCTCTACACAGATACATCCAAACTGAAATGGATTTTCTGGACATCTCATCATTGGGTGTTGCTTATTGATATGTTGTTAAAATTGAGCAGAAATTTAAGCACCAGAACAAGTGGGAGTTTAGGCCTACAAATCCACAACAACCAAAGTATGATAAAGACGGACCTAACAAACAACCTCCCAAAAACCATTCCAAGCCACAAGAAAAGAAGGGTAAAGGAAAGACGAAGAAGGACACTGGAAAATGGTGTGATTTCCACAAAATCCCTTGACACAAAACCGATTAATGTCTCTCAAAATAGTCATTGGTGGATGAGATCAAAGTCAAGGAGCCAAACCCTGATTCAGAATCTGATTCAGAAAATACTAGTAGAAGACAGATCATCAACCCTAACCCCACTGCTATTGTCGTGACCGCAGCAATTCAACTAGAAGAACCGGCGGATCCTAAAGAGGGGGAGAAGATTTTTCATTCATAGATGTGGGTAAAGGGGAAAACAATACATTTTATTGTTGATAGTGGAAGCTATAATAACCTCATCTCAGCGGAGGTCGTCCAACAATTGATATTGTCGACAACACCACACCTGCAGCCATACAACATCGAGTGGCTTCACCATGGATGAGATATTTGTGTCAGCCAGTACTTTCGATTGTCATATGGCATCCAGCCCTTCAAGGATGAGGTAGTATGTGATGTTGCCACGTTAGATGTTTGTGACGTTCTCTTGGGCCAACCATATATGTGGAAGCACCATGCTATCTATGAGTCTCGACCCCGTAGTGTCATTATTACTCTGGGGGGTCATCTCTACAGGATACCAGAGGTAGTTTCGACTGTTGTCCCACCTAAACAGTGTCACAAGGTAGTATCTCATACTGCAAAATTCATCTTCTTAACAGTTTGTTCAAAAGGTGAACAAAAGAACACAGCAACCACTGCAACCTCAGTCCAAGAACCTTCTCTCCAATAGAAGTAGATCAACAAGATTGAAGCAAAGTGAAAGGATTCCTTCTACACATAGTCATATCATGTATCTAGACTAGTTAAAAAGGTCCAACCCTTCTAGCCATAGGTTTGTGACACCCTTCAACAAGCTAAGCAGCGCAACTTCTCCAGCAAGGCAAGCAACTCACCAAGATTCAAATTCAGCAAATGCTTCCCCTCTCCCCCAGGAACTCAATGCAATGGAGACTGTTGCTTCCTAAAGAGGGAGGATTCATCCAAGTGGATATCAGTGCCCACCCACCTATTTCATTGGCTCAAAAAATAGTTTTCCACCTTGACAATTTTTTGAGTTCCAAACTTTCGGGGACGTTTTGAGGCCCTAAACGACGTTTTTTGGGGATTTGTGGCCCAACAATCTATTGAAAGCACTAGTCTGGGCCAGTCGAAATTCCTTCTTCTCAATTAGAACTTTCCAACAGTGTATCGAGTGCCCCAAATGGAGATTGTATGCAAAAGTTATGCCCTCGGAAAGTTGACGTATATACTACCCCCATCGGGGTCCGCAAACCTTTTGGATTTTCATCTTCCAAGGTTAGGGTTTTGGATTTTACTTATGTTAAAAAGGGAGTTGGAGCCTCATTGTAATGATCGTCTTCTTGCGAATGCGAGTAGCCGTCGCATCTCTTCTCGAAGATAAGCTACCACCATTCTAGCGAGTCTTTCACTTTGTATTTTTACAGTTCTGTCATTTCGCACATTTATAGAAATTGTGTGTTATTATATCTTTGTGTTTATATCTATGATATATTTATGTTATATTGTTGGATATATAATACATATCTGTACATTTCTTTATTATATCTCTGCTCTCATTTCGTGCCGAAAATCATCTGGATCAACCTCATCATCGATCACTGAATCTTGGAATGTGTCTGAACTAGTAAGAAGGTTGATGATTTGGGAATCATCGTTGAACACTCTCCAACTCATGACATTGTCTGGTACGGAGGGCATGAACATCATTTCAATCGAAAAACCATCATCATGAGGCATAAACCTAGATGTTGCATTGGCCAAATTATATGCATCTATATTTTGATCACGAAGTATAGAATTAATATTAAATGCATCAAATGAATAAAGCAGATTCCATACCTCTTGTTGGTAATCCTTTAGATGCGGAGAAAGAAAATGAATATTGTTTCTTACTTATCCAACAATAATCTTATAATCACCAAGCACTTTAAGATATTTTACCTGAAGTTCAAGGGCTTTTTTAAGGCCCTAAACTAAGGCTTTGTATTCAGCGGTGTTGTTGGTGCATTCAAACTCTAAACGAAATGATATGCGCATTTTTCCTTGTTTAGGGTCAATTAGAACACATCCTATTATGGCTTCGTCCTGTGTTTTAGAGTCGTCGAAGAACATGGTCCACATGTCAGGAATATTAGTCTTGTTAGCCAAACTAAATTTTAAGTTATTTAGTTTTGTACATGCGTTATTATGTATTTGTGGGAAGAGGCTTGATTGTAATTCTGATGGTATTTCAGAATTATGTACTTCGTAACAACCATAATCAGTTTCAAAAAAATAATTCCCCAAAAAGGAATGAGCAAAGCTTATGGACTCGTTCTTACCCTCTAATTTTGTCATTGTGTGCTTCATGTGTGCTTCACTGTTTACACAGATTTGATTTTCTTTTCCTTTATGAGGAAGCCACATATGAGACCAATCAGTAGAGAAATAACCTTGAAGTTTGGTTGACTAGTCTCTGCTCAAGAGAAAACCATAACTCTCTGGTATGCCTACCACAACTATGTCTATAGTTTGATGAACTCTGGGATCATATAAAAGTCTGATTAAAACATCTTTGAGTTCACCTTTTACCTTAACATATGTCCTATCTAATTGGATGATCTTGGTTCTTGTTATTTGTGGAACAACATTTATCTTTTGGAAAACAAAAAAAGGCATGATATTAGAAGAGGCACATGAATCTGCTAAACAATTGTGTACATTGAAATTAAAAATTCCATATGTAAGAAGAAAAGGTGGTACATGAGACTTTGAAAAGGTGCCTATGCTTATTGCCTTTATAGTTGTTGCTATCTCCACTTTGTGTATCTCTTGTGCATCACTTTTTGGGCTTAGGATTTCAGTAGCAGCAATATTTTATGTCTGAGTCTAATGGGTTTTGAAAGAATCGTGTAGGATCTTGTGTTGTTGTGGAAGGGAGAAAATATCAAACATGAAAATATTAGATTTAATCTTCTTTGTTTCCTTGATCACATTATAATCCAAAGCGTGTGAATTTGGATCATTTTTAACCTGTCCATATTTTTCTTGAATCACCTTTCCATTATCTGGTGTCATGTTACTTTTTTCACTATTCTTGGTAGAACTAGATGTGCTTGGTTTGTCTTTATTTTCTACAATGGCCTTGCCAATTTTATTATTAGTTTTTTTTGGCACCATATTACTTTGTTTTGGGAGGACAGGGGGAGACGTTACTTTCCTAAAAGGGACGTTATCTTCTTTGGAAGAAATGGGATTAGATAGTGGGCCTTTGTTGTGTAAGTTATAACATTTTGGAG
>JZKD02S2386442.1:0-23584 GCA_000966675.3 Picea glauca
GAAGTCCTCTTACATTTATTATATCTAACTACCATAGTGGGCCTTATTTAATAATATAGTGGACCTAGTCCACCTTACATTGAATGACCACCACTATTATCACTATGGGCCCTCTAGACCCCCTCAGTACCTCTCTAGCTACCTTACCTTCCATCCCCCTTATGAAAGCGTTGTCCTCAACACTTGATGTACAACCATATACTGGGGTCGCATGGATAACTGTGGACCATAGTGTTGAAGGGTCCCATTGAGAAATGGTAGCCACCATGCTGAAGTAGTCCAACCTCCATTGTAAACCAAGGTCCCATGTCTAATTTCTCATGTGAACCCCACATGGAAGATATCGACACCCAATAACCAATTTAAAATGATGCTCCCAATACTGACACCTATCATGTGGATCCAAATAAGAATATCCATCCTCATAGTGGGATATGATCAAAGATGAATCTGGAAGGAACAATACCATTATAGAATATGAAGGATGGACGCTGGTAACTAGCTCTTGATGTGGGACATTGATGTTCTCTATAGAAGGTAGAGTAGAGTCATCAAATAAAATATGGAAGTGGTTGTCATCCCCAAAACGACAACTATCCATATACCAATCATCACAATTGGCCTCAAAATCATACCAATAATATATTTCTTGATTATATTCACCCCTGAGGTCCGCGATAAGAAACCTCTCCTGCATGTTATCCAAAGAATCTTCAATACTACGAAAACTATCATTGAAACCATCTACAAAGCCATCCAATTTGTCATTCAATGTGTCAAACAATTGGGCTTTGAATGCTTCAGTAATATGTAGAATTTCTTTGAGGGTTTGAGAGGAAATAGCCATCTGAGAACCCTATGAACTCTATGGTCCCACATCCGTTATGAAAAAACCCCAAAAATAGAACAATAAGTTACGACAGAAAATCACAGTTTTTTCTGGAAAAACCCTAAAAAACTGTTGAATTTAAAATGCCCATAACTTCACTTCCTGGACTCCGTTTCAGCTGTTTTTTTTTTTCAAATTGGGTGAAATTTTGAGAGGAACTCAGATATGTAATTTTTTTGAACAAATTAAGCCTTAAACTACTACATAAATAAATAAATAAAATCGCACCGCCATCCACGGAAAAAACCCTGAAAAATTGCAGATTTTAAAACTTCAATATCTTGACTTCCCGGACTTCGTTTCAGACGATTTTTTTTTCAAATTGGGTGTTTTTTTGAGAGGAAATAAGATCTACAACCTGTTTCTGGAAATTTTTCACAGAAATATACCAAAAATTTCTGGAATGTCGCGGCCCTTTTTTTTCTTCTCCGAAAAAAAAATCTGCAAAAATAAAAAATATTTGTTCACAATATGGGTGAATGAAAGTTCTCTGATACCACTTGTTAAGTACCAACGACTTAATAAAAAAACACAACAAATATACAAGAACTATATGCAAAATATCCTCTATTACTAGCAAACCCTTGAGGTAGGACAACACCGTACAATGGATCCTATTATGGAAGGGATCCTCTCCTGTTCACTTGCCTCTTCGAGGGTGCATCCTCCTATTGAGTTACAACTCACAATACAATAATTCTCTTCCTATGTTGACCTTCTTTCTTTCATGAATGCTTCAATACTAGGGCCATCACATTTCCCTGTAAAATACATCTTGTTATGAAAAACCCAAAGTACTCTTCCTGCATGACCTCCTCATGCTCCCATGTAGCATCCTAAGGTCTGTAACAAGTGCATTGGACCTTTACCAATCCTATTGCTCAATTATAGATAAACTTGACTTTCCTATCCAATATGCACACATGATGAACTTAGAAGTCACCTTCTGGCTCCACTTAAATCACAGTCCAATAAATTACATGATTAGCATCATGCACACATTTCTTAAGTAGTGATACACGGAAAATATTATGCACATGCATAGATGAAGGTAACACTAGCATATATGCGACAAGCCCAATCCTGTCTAGGATTTTAAATGGTCCACAATAGCATGCCACCAATTTGGAATAGTTCCCCAACTTTAGTGAACTTCTATTGGCATTCACTTTCAAAAGCATGTGGTCACCCACTTTAAATTATGTGTGCATTTTGTATTTATCAACATAATTTTTCTGTCTATCTTGAGAAACCTTCAAGTTCTACTTAATATTTTCCATCTCCTCCTCCATTTCCTTGAGCAAATTAGGCCCAACCACTGCTCTATCTGTTGGGTTATCCCAGTGCACCGGTGTGTTGCACTTTTTTCCATAAAGTGCTTCGAATGGAATCGTTTTAATGATGCTTGATATTCATTGTTGTATGCAAATTCCACCAGATGGAGGTAGTCCTCCCACTTGTAAAGCCTATCCATCTCATACATCCTCAGTATATCTCCAATCACTTGATTTATTCTTTCAGTCTACCCATTTGTCTCGGGGTGATATGCTCTACTAAAGTTCATATTTTTCCCAAATCCCTTGAATAAACCTTTCCAAAAATTCGATGTGAACTTGGGATCTCAATTAGACACAATTTCTTTAGGCACACCATGAATCCTGACAATTTCTCTCATGTATATGTCTGCAATGTTTTTTTCCTTATGTGTCAACTTCACTGGCAGAAAATGAGCTTTCTTTGTTAGCTTATCCACCACCATCATGATGGAATCATGCCACTTCACTGTCCTAGGAAGCATGGCGATAAAATCCATTGCCACCACTTCCCATTTCCAATCAGGAATGGCCAATGACTGCAACAATCAAGATGGATGCATATGCTTAAATTTTAATTTTTGACACTCCATGCACTTCGATATATATCCAAGTACATCCTTCTTCATACTAGGCCAAAAATGTTGGCCTCTAACAAGTGCAATAGCTTCTGATACCACGGGTTCCCATCATAAGGCACATTGTGCATTTCCCTCAGCATAATACTTTTCAACTCATGTGTATTAGGCACATGCATGTTTCCCTTATACTCGAGGATTCCATCCTCTTCCAATGCATAATATTTAAACTTAGGATGAAATTTACCCTGTTGTAATGCCTCCTTTGCTTGCACATATTATTGATATGATTTTGGAACTTCTAGAATTTCATCCTTTAAATCATAGTCATACATGCTTATAGTTGAATCATGCATCCCATGCACCCTTCTCTTGAGTGCATCAACCACTCTATTCTCCTTATCTTTGATATGATTTATATCAAAGTCATACCCATTGAGGAATTCCATCCATCTTACCTATCTGAAATTTAAAGTTGATTGTTCAAACAAATACTTCAGATCACTATGGTATGTCCTCAATTCAAACTTCCTACCCAAAAGGTAGTTCCTCCACATCTTCAACGCATGAATAATCGCTTCCAACTCTAAATCATGCGTGGCATAATTTCTTTCATGCTCCTTGAATTTTTTGGACTCATATCACACCACAAAGTCTTCATCTGGATCAATAATCTTTATTACCTGTGCACTTTTCAACAATTCTTTCAAATAAATATAACCTTCTTCACATTCTTGAGTCCATTAAAACTTCACGTCCTTCTTCTGCCAAAAAGTGATAGGATGTGCAATATTTGAGAACCCTTTGATAAATCTCCTATACTAGCTTGCTAGTCCCATGAATGACCTAACTTTTGTAACATTCATTGGGGCTAGCCACTCTCTGATTACCTTGATCTTATCTGGGTCCACTCCTATGCCTTCCTCTGAGATAATGTGACCCAAATAATGGATTTGCCTCTGATAAAATGAGGACTTGATCATATTTTTATAAAGATAATGTTCCATTAACACATGTAGTACCATCCTTAAATGTTTCTCATGCTCGTCTTCAAACTTAAAGTAAATGAGTATGTCATCAAGAAAAAAATGAAAAACTTGTATATATACTCTCTAAAAATTTCATTCATCAAATGCATGAATACAACTGGTGCATTTGACAATCCAAATGGCACCACTACAAACTCATAATGGCCATACCTTATTCTAAAATTTCTCCAGTTGATGCATTCCTCCTTAATCCTTACCTGATGGTAGCCTAACTTGAGGTCAATCTTGGAAAATATCTTGGCATCTTTCAACTGATCAAAAAACCATCTATTCTCAACAAAGGAAACTTGTTCTTTACAGTTACCTTATTCATCTACTTGAAACCAATGCACATTCGTAATATTTCATCCTTATTCTTTACAAAAAGTACTAGAGCACCCCAAGGTGAAACACTTGGGTGTATGTACCCCTTCTTCAATGTAATACCCCTAGGCTGATCCCCAAGTCTAAATATCAATGTAATTGTACTTTACTTATAAGCTGGTGAGTTGAAGTAACAAGTTTTTCGTTTGGTTTTGCAAGCATTAAGATTAGTGTGTGAGGATATCACATCAAAGTAGTGTGCGCAATTGTAAAATGATACATCACATAGTTTAATTTTTTGGTGCAGACCTGTGTAAGTGAAAAAGCATAACACATTGAAGGTGAACCAACTTAAGGAATGTATTGCGCACAAGTTTAGTGCAAAAGGATGGTGCACTGAAGGAAAAGTCAAGCAACCCTCGATTCAATGCACACTGGTTTAGTGTGTAGTTTTTGATGTCCATGGAAGCCTTTTGTATATAAGTCATGATGTAACACACACTTGTGCAAGGGCGCAAGGGTGGCACATTGAGGAAAGAGTATGTGCAGCCCAGAAGTTTCATGTGCACTGGTTTTAGTGCGCGAACTATATATTTTGAGGTTGGTGAGCCTAGATGCAAAATATCAATACTTTTGTACTGAGATGTAAATGTAATCACCTGCAATTTAATAAAAATACATCATTGCGGAAGACCGACCACGTAAAATAATATGGGGGGCTTAAAATCCATTAGATGAGATCAAGGGGTCTGGGTTAAAGGGGCTTAAACCCAAAAAGGAATATTTTATTAATATTTCTTAAAAAGTGTAAAGTAAGGATATATTATTATATCCTAGGTCCTAAGGAGGTGACAAGTGGATGAAGACAGTTCTCAACATGACAAGCGTCAGGTTGGGAACATGTTATGGACGAAAGGCAGTTCTCAACCTGACAGGTGTCAAGTTGGGAACATGCAGTCAAATAGTTTTGACTTAGTCCATTTTGACATTATTGGGGAGAGAGGATCATTCCGATGATTATCTAGGGAGTGACCGAGCTGGGAGGGAACTGACTATTACTAGGACTGTTCATACACAGACTCAACTGTCAGTTATCGATTCGATTGCTCTGTCATGACCCGACTGTTATGTCATAGAACTATTCAATGAGTAAAATCAATTGTTGATTAACATGAGCCAATTGTCATTGTGACTAGTATGTTGATTACTGTCGCAGACACATGTATATGACTTATCTTGGAGAGCTAGAATGAAGAGGTCGGTTTTTAGGCCCATGGGAATTTGAATTGAAGAGGTGGATTTTCAGGCCCGTGGGACTTGGGATTCAAGAGGCGGGTTGTCAGGCCCATGGAAGATTGCATTCTCTCCAAGCGAGAGAGTTGTTGGGAATTATTTCCCAAGGTGCCAAACTACAGTGACATGGATCTGAGACTTCTTGTTTGGCATGTTGTTGAAGCCATGAAAGGGAAGTGGGGCAGCCAAAGGAATATTGAGCATAGAAGGGGCACACTTCCTGGGGTGGGATAGGCATGTGGGGAATGAGAGACTATAGGTTGTCAGTGCAAATTGGCATCTATGACAGACTTTCCAATAATTGAGTCACATGTGTCTGAGATACCCGTGACTGAGTTCTTGTTGAGTGAGATACTATATCCTGGTTGGGAACCATTACCCAAGTGGAGTTTATCCCCATCTCAGGGGTGACCCACTGTTGAGATTTATGAACAATGCGATCTAAGGCTAGGAGGAATGTGGAAGGTCTGCTTGCAACTAGTGTCTTTTATTCAAAAGATAAGTACTAACTGTGTGTCAAATTATGGTTGCAATAATATTTATACAATTTTTGTTATGGGTTTATAATGTTTATGATTGTATATAATTATGTTATGAATATGTATATAATTATGTGTTACAAAATGTATGCTTATGTTTTAGTTAGTGACAGAGTTGTGTCAGAGAAATTTCAGTAGAATTTTTGGTAAATGGTATTAGAGTTGATGACAAGAGAAGTTTGGTGGAATGTGCTCGGCCTGGGTGGTTGGATATGTAACAAATTGGTATCAAAGATATAAATTTTTAAGTGGCATTTCCCAACGGGTGGCTGGGGGTATTAAAAATTGGTATTAGAGAGTAGTTTACAAAACTGAGCCTGGATGGGCCGAGTTAACATCCTGTTGAAGCATCTTTTGCAGGGAATTGAATTCATGAGTGGCTATATTTTTAGTTATGGTGCATCCATGACGATGATTTGAAGCACTTGAGTGAAATTGGGTAAAAGTGCCAATTTATGTCGATTAAATTCATGAAGAATTTGGGAAAATTTGGTTAAGTGATAAGATATTCCTTAATTTTAATCCCCGTTTAAGGAAATTCAAATAGAAATTGACCAAATTCGAAGTTACAGAGAAGCTAAGACATATTGGTTGAGAATAGGGGAAAAGCCCTAATTTCTATAGCGAAGATTTTGGAAAAATCAGTCAAGTGATCAAAATTGTTGTGCGCACTAAGTAGTAGTGTTGCACAAGTGTGCACACTAAGTGTTGGCGTTGTGAAGAAAATAAGGATGCACAAGGTATGTGCACTAAAGTATAGCACTAAACCATGTATACTATGTGGCGTGCACATAATTTAGGTACACAATAAAGCGCATCGAATATTGGCATCGCATGGTGTGCATTTGAATTTTTGCGCGTGGTGCGAACACATTAAAAACCCTGACATTGCGTAGTGCAGTGCTTACAGTGCATGAAGAGTATTGGTGCATGACACAAGAGTTGTTCTCAATAGAGATTTGTGCATGACAGAAAATATGCACATTAGTTATTAACACACAATACATGTGCTACATGTTTGACATTGAGTGTGAGAACTTGCACATGCTAAATATGAAGTTATAATTGAGAAGTAGTGCACGAGAGGTCAATTGGGTGGTCAATATTCCCAAGAAATCAGAAGAGAGGATTATGAAACTTTATGGAAACTGAACTGTACATAATTCCATGATTTTTTTTAAATTGTCTAGCCTAACAGATTTTGTGGGCTGCCCATTTTGCATAGTTAACAACATTAGATCAAAGAAGGATCAACACAAGTTTAGAATCATGGAATATGTGCAGGGGGTTTTCAGTCATGGGGAAGATATTAGAGGAGTGTATGTCCATATGGGTGATGAAGGTACAAATTCAAATGGACATGGAGAAGGTAAGTAAGAAAGCATGAACTTGGTAGAAACCATAAGATTTTTGCAAAGGGATGTCCTGAGTCATAAAGCTGAAAATGAGAGGCTTATGAAATCCAAGGAGTTGAAGGAAGACTTTAACATTAAGTTGATGCAGATCTTGGATATAATAGATAAGAATATGGATAAGCAAACTGAGTCAAGTAGATCAAGAAGCTATAAGTCTCATGATAAGAAGAGAAGAGTAGTGTGCAACATAAGTGCTGGCAGACAACACCATCACTCTCTAAGTCATTCCACTAGGAGAGCACGCAGTAATTTAAGTCCTATCAAGAAACCTATGAATACTGGGGTGGATGAAATTAAGAGGGAAATGAACAAAATCAAACCTCCTGCTTTTGATGGTGAACATACGAAGGATGAGGATGCCGAGACATGGATGCTAAACATGAGAAAGTATTTTCAGTTGCATAACTACTCTTCATGGGAAGAAGATAGAATTGTTATTTATTATCTCAAGGGGAAAGCCTCAATGTGGTAGAACCAATTTATGTAGGCACATCACATTGATGAGAGGAAGGTGACTTGGAGATAATTTAAGAGGCACTTTCAAAGGAAATACTTGACTAAGAGGTATTATGACAAGAAAATGAAATATTTCTTTGAACTCAAGCTTGGTAGTATGACTATAGATGAGTATGAAAGGAGGTTTCTAGAAATGCTTAAATATGTTTCCTTCATCAAGGATGAGCAGGTTAATATTCAGAGATATTTGAGTGGACGTCCACCATTTATCAGTGACATAATACAATATGATGATCCCAAAACATTGAAGGAAACTATAAGAAGGGCTAAGTGTCTTTATGATCAACAAAAAGGAAAAGAAACTTACCAAAAAGCTTGGGAAAACAAGAAGAAAATAAAGTTGGAACAAAGGAAGAAGGGGACTAAGCCACCATTCCTCAGAAATAACTATCACGAACAACCAAATTCTAAAGAGTCCAGAATGACAGAGTCATTGGGGTAAAGTTCAAGGAAACCACCTATTCAGTGTTGGGGTTGTAAAGGAGATCATATGTACATATATTTCCCTCATCGAAGTGAAAGAGTGAGGACTGTTCACAGTGCACAACAAGATGAAACAATGGAGGACATGGGCATAAGTGTACCTAAGATCTATGTAGCCTTGGACAACAAGCAAGTTGAGTTTCAATTACACATGATTGAAGTAGAAGGTAAGATCAATAATCAACCCATTGCTATTTTAATTGATTCAGGAGCTAGTCATAGTTATCTAGATCCTATGATGGTGCAAAGGTTTCAATTGCCAAGAAGTAAACTAGGAAAACCTTGGATGGTATAGTTAGCTACATGAGATAAAAGAAAGTTTAATGAGATGGTCAAATTATGTTCAATGAGCATGAATGGATTGAATACCAATGCAGATATGAAAATCATAACTTTAGGTTCTTATGACTGCCTAATTGGTATGGATTGGTTGGACCAACACCATGTTGTCTTGGAATTTTATAACAAAGCAATTAATTTCTTGGATGAGGAAGGAAACTTAAGGAGAGTACAAGAGATTCCTAGAGCAATAATTGTCAGAGAAATTTCAGCCTTGTAGCTAAAGAAAAGTTACAGGAAAGGGTGTCAAATATTTGCAGCACAGATGGAGGAGACACCTAAAGATAAGGTGTTAGAAATTGAATATTGTATAGTCTTGAAAGATTTTGAAGATGTATTTAAGGAAATACCAGTATTTCCACCTAATAGAGATATTGATTTCTCCATCAATCTGATACGTGGAGCAACTCCAATATCAAAGTCTCCTTACAGGATGAGTACACTTGAGCTAAAGGAATTACAAATGCAACTTGAAGAGATTCTAAAGAAGGGGTATATATGCCCAAGTGTGTCACCTTGGGGTGCCCCTATATTGTTTTTGAAGAAAAAGGATGGAACTTTGAGACTTTGTATTGACTTCAGGTAGTTGAACAAGGTTACTGTGAAGAACAAGTATCCTTTGACAAGGATAGATGAATTTTTTGATTAGTTAAAAGATGCAAGAATATTCTCGAAAATTGATCTAAGGTTAGGATATCATTAGGTAATAATTAAAGAAGAAGCCATCAACAAGACTGCTTTCAGAATGATGTATGACCATTATGAGTTCACAGTGGTTCCGTTTGGATTAAAAAATGCACGAGTTATCTTCATGTGTCTCATGAATGGTGTATTCAGGAATTATTTGGACAAGTTTGTCATTGTCTTCTTGGATGAAATTCTGATATATTATAAATCTGAAGAAGAGCACGGGAAACACTTGAGGATGGTGTTACATGTATTGAGGGAACATCAACTATATTCTAAATTGAGCAAGTGCTAATTTCATCAGAAGCAAATCCATTATTTAGGCCATATCATCTCCAAGGAGGGGATAGTAGTGGACCCAAAAAAGATAAGAGCCATTGAAGGATGGCCAACACCAAGGAGTGTATCTAAAGTAATATCATTCATGGGTCTTGCAGGTTACTATAGAAGATTTATTGAAGGATTCTCAATAATTGCACACCCAATTACTTCTTTGTAGAAATGTGTGAAGTTTGAAAGGTGTGAAGTTTCCAACACTTGAAGTGTTTATTAACAAGTGATATGATACTAAGGATTGTTGATCCAAATGAATATTTCATAGTATGCATTGATGTATATAAAGAAAGACTGGGTGTATTCCTTAGTCAGAATGGGTATGTAGTGTGATATGAATCAAGGAAGTTGAAGGAGAATGAGAGACACTATGCAACTCATGATTTGGAGTTGGCAGCCATAGTGCATGCCTTGAAGATGTGGAGGCACTACCTCATGGGGAAAATATTTGAGTTGAGAACCAACCANAGCAATTTCGGTAGAATTTTTGGTAAATGGTATTAGAGTTGATGACAAGAGAAGTTTGTTGGAATGTGCTTGGCCTGGGTGGTTGGATATGTAACAAATTGGTATCAGAGATATAAATTTTTAAGTGGCATTTCCCAACGGGTGGCTGGAGGTATTAAAAATTGGTATTAGAGCGCAGTTTACAACACTGAGCCTGGATGGGCCGAGTTAACATCCTGTCGAAGCATATTTTGCAGGGAATTGAATTCAGGAGTGGTTGTATTTTCAGTTACGGTGCATCCATGACGATGATTTGAAGCACTTGAGTGAAATTGGGTAAAAGTGCCAATTTATGTTGATTAAATTCATTAAGAATTTGGGAAAATTTGGTTAAGTGATAAGATATTCCTTAATTTTAATCCCCGTTTAAGAAAAATCATATAGAAATTGACCAAATTCGAAGTTACAGAGAAGCTAAGACATATTGGTTGAGAATAGGGAAAAAGCCCTAATTTCTACAACGAAGATTTTGGAAAAATCAGTCAAGTGATCAAAATTGTTGTGCGCACTAAGTAGTAGTGTTGCACAAGTGTGCGCACTAAGTGTTGGCGTGGTGAAGAAAATAAGGATGCACAAGGTATGTGCACTAAAGTATAGCACTAAACCATGTATACCATGTGGCGTGTACATAATTTAGGTACACAATAAAGTGCGTCAAATATTGGCATCGCATGGTGTGCATTTGAATTTTTGCGTGTGGTGTGAACACATTAAAAATGTTGACATTGCGTAGTGCAATGCTTACAATGCATGCAAAGTATTGGTGCATGACACAAGATTTGTTCTCAATAGAGATTTGTGCATGACAGAAAATATGCACATTAGTTATTAACACACAATACATGCGCTACACGTTTGCCATTGAGTGTGAGAACTTGCATAGGCTAAATATGAAGTTATAATTGAGAAGTAGTACATGAGAGGTCAATTGGGCAGTCAATATTCCGAAGAAATCAGAAGAGAGGATTATGAACCTTTATGGAAACTGAACTGTACATAATTCCATGATTTTTTTTAAATTGTCTAGCCTAACAGATTTTGTTGGCTGCCCATTTTGCATAGTTAACAACATTAGATCAAAGAAGGATCAACACAAGTTTAGAATCATGGAATATGTGCAGGGGGTTTTCAGTCATGAGGAAGATATTAGAGGAGTGTATGTCCATATGGGTGATGAAGGTACAAATTCAAATGGACATGGAGAAGGTAAGTAAGAAAGCATGAACTTGGTAGAAACCATAAGATTTTTGCAAAGGGATGTCCTGAGTCATAAAGCTGAAAATGAGAGGCTTATGAAATCCAAGGAGTTGAAGGAAGACTTTAACATTAAGTTGATGCAGATCTTGGATATAATAGATAAGAATATGGATAAGCAAACTGAGTCAAGTAGATCAAGAAGCTATAAGTCTCATGATAAGAAGAGAAGAGTAGTGTGCAACATAAGTGCTGGCAGACAACACCATCACTCTCTAAGTCATTCCACTAGGAGAGCACGCAGTAATTTAAGTCCTATCAAGAAACCTATGAATACTGGGGTGGATGAAATTAAGAGGGAAATGAACAAAATCAAACCTCCTGCTTTTGATGGTGAACATACGAAGGATGAGGATGCCGAGACATGGATGCTAAACATGAGAAAGTATTTTCAGTTGCATAACTACTCTTCATGGGAAGAAGATAGAATTGTTATTTATTATCTCAAGGGGAAAGCCTCAATGTGGTAGAACCAATTTATGTAGGCACATCACATTGATGAGAGGAAGGTGACTTGGAGATAATTTAAGAGGCACTTTCAAAGGAAATACTTGACTAAGAGGTATTATGACAAGAAAATGAAATATTTCTTTGAACTCAAGCTTGGTAGTATGACTATAGATGAGTATGAAAGGAGGTTTCTAGAAATGCTTAAATATGTTTCCTTCATCAAGGATGAGCAGGTTAATATTCAGAGATATTTGAGTGGACGTCCACCATTTATCAGTGACATAATACAATATGATGATCCCAAAACATTGAAGGAAACTATAAGAAGGGCTAAGTGTCTTTATGATCAACAAAAAGGAAAAGAAACTTACCAAAAAGCTTGGGAAAACAAGAAGAAAATAAAGTTGGAACAAAGGAAGAAGGGGACTAAGCCACCATTCCTCAGAAATAACTATCACGAACAACCAAATTCTAAAGAGTCCAGAATGACAGAGTCATTGGGGTAAAGTTCAAGGAAACCACCTATTCAGTGTTGGGGTTGTAAAGGAGATCATATGTACATATATTTCCCTCATCGAAGTGAAAGAGTGAGGACTGTTCACAGTGCACAACAAGATGAAACAATGGAGGACATGGGCATAAGTGTACCTAAGATCTATGTAGCCTTGGACAACAAGCAAGTTGAGTTTCAATTACACATGATTGAAGTAGAAGGTAAGATCAATAATCAACCCATTGCTATTTTAATTGATTCAGGAGCTAGTCATAGTTATCTAGATCCTATGATGGTGCAAAGGTTTCAATTGCCAAGAAGTAAACTAGGAAAACCTTGGATGGTATAGTTAGCTACATGAGATAAAAGAAAGTTTAATGAGATGGTCAAATTATGTTCAATGAGCATGAATGGATTGAATACCAATGCAGATATGAAAATCATAACTTTAGGTTCTTATGACTGCCTAATTGGTATGGATTGGTTGGACCAACACCATGTTGTCTTGGAATTTTATAACAAAGCAATTAATTTCTTGGATGAGGAAGGAAACTTAAGGAGAGTACAAGAGATTCCTAGAGCAATAATTGTCAGAGAAATTTCAGCCTTGTAGCTAAAGAAAAGTTACAGGAAAGGGTGTCAAATATTTGCAGCACAGATGGAGGAGACACCTAAAGATAAGGTGTTAGAAATTGAATATTGTATAGTCTTGAAAGATTTTGAAGATGTATTTAAGGAAATACCAGTATTTCCACCTAATAGAGATATTGATTTCTCCATCAATCTGATACGTGGAGCAACTCCAATATCAAAGTCTCCTTACAGGATGAGTACACTTGAGCTAAAGGAATTACAAATGCAACTTGAAGAGATTCTAAAGAAGGGGTATATATGCCCAAGTGTGTCACCTTGGGGTGCCCCTATATTGTTTTTGAAGAAAAAGGATGGAACTTTGAGACTTTGTATTGACTTCAGGTAGTTGAACAAGGTTACTGTGAAGAACAAGTATCCTTTGACAAGGATAGATGAATTTTTTGATTAGTTAAAAGATGCAAGAATATTCTCGAAAATTGATCTAAGGTTAGGATATCATTAGGTAATAATTAAAGAAGAAGCCATCAACAAGACTGCTTTCAGAATGATGTATGACCATTATGAGTTCACAGTGGTTCCGTTTGGATTAAAAAATGCACGAGTTATCTTCATGTGTCTCATGAATGGTGTATTCAGGAATTATTTGGACAAGTTTGTCATTGTCTTCTTGGATGAAATTCTGATATATTATAAATCTGAAGAAGAGCACGGGAAACACTTGAGGATGGTGTTACATGTATTGAGGGAACATCAACTATATTCTAAATTGAGCAAGTGCTAATTTCATCAGAAGCAAATCCATTATTTAGGCCATATCATCTCCAAGGAGGGGATAGTAGTGGACCCAAAAAAGATAAGAGCCATTGAAGGATGGCCAACACCAAGGAGTGTATCTAAAGTAATATCATTCATGGGTCTTGCAGGTTACTATAGAAGATTTATTGAAGGATTCTCAATAATTGCACACCCAATTACTTCTTTGTAGAAATGTGTGAAGTTTGAAAGGTGTGAAGTTTCCAACACTTGAAGTGTTTATTAACAAGTGATATGATACTAAGGATTGTTGATCCAAATGAATATTTCATAGTATGCATTGATGTATATAAAGAAAGACTGGGTGTATTCCTTAGTCAGAATGGGTATGTAGTGTGATATGAATCAAGGAAGTTGAAGGAGAATGAGAGACACTATGCAACTCATGATTTGGAGTTGGCAGCCATAGTGCATGCCTTGAAGATGTGGAGGCACTACCTCATGGGGAAAATATTTGAGTTGAGAACCAACCACAGTGGTCTGAAGTACTTGTTTGAAAAACCTGTTGGGTATGTGTTATATTCTTTGCACGAGTTTTGCCTCGAGAAACGTGTCAGATATTTAGGTGGTTTTTCGACACATGGTTTTTTGCCGATGGTTTTCTATTTCTGGTTAAGGAATTAGGGTTGTTGACTAATCCAGGTCATTGGGTTAGGGTTCTGGATGTCGTTGGCTCCTATATGTATATTGTATTGTAAACAATGTATTACTATGAATGAAAATATAGAATATGTTGGTTTTTTTGGTTTGGGTTTCCAGGGGAAAAATCTCTGTGTAATGTTTGTATTTTCCATTGTATATTTTTTGTTCTTTTACTAAAAATTTGTTTGCAGTAAATATTGTACAAGGTTAAAATATACATTTGGTATCAGAGATTTGTTGGCTTCAGGGGGATGCCTTCGTGGTCAAGGGTTTGGCTCGACACTGTGATAAGCCTTGTTACAGTGGGAGATCTGTGGTATTGATTTTTCAGGTGAAAAGAAATGGCAAGCAATTCTAAGATGGAGATCGAGAAGTTTAACGGGCAAAGTTTTGAGCTGTGGAATATCAATATGGAAGATATGTTGATGGACATAGATCAATGGATCATGGTAGATCAGGTACTACACCTACAAGAACTTCAGCATATGATTGGAAAAAGTTGGATCAGAAGGTAAAGAGCACAATCCGACTGTGTCTCTCAGATTCAGTATTACTGAATGTGTTAGAGGAAGCTACAACCAAGGATTTATGGGATAAGTTGGGGAAGTTGTATCAGTCTAAGTCCCTAGTAAATAAACTATTCCTAAGAAATAAGCTGTATAACCTGAGGATGAGAGATGGAGACTCGGTGGCAGAGCATTTGAATGCCTTCAATACTGTGGTAAGTCAATTAGTATTTGCTGAGATTAAAATTTCAGTTGAAGATAAATGTATCAGTTTACTGTGTTCTTTACCAGACTCCTGGGATAGTCTAGTTGTGTCCATATCTAGTAATACAACTTCCTTGAAGTTTTATGAAGTGGTCTCATCCTTGTTGTTAGAGGAGATGAGAAGAAATAATATGGAAGGACAGAGCACAGACACATTATTCGCAAGAGGACGTTCCCAGGAAAGAAATAGATCTAAGTTCTCAAGTGGGATATCTAAGTCTAAGGGTAGATCTAAATCTCCCAAAATTTTTGTAAAGGTATGTTGGAGATGTGGAAAAGAAGGGCACTACAAGAAGCAGTGTAGATCCAAAGTTGAGAAAAAGAAGGGATCTGAAGAATCTCCTTCTACATAAGAAAAGACCTCCAAGGAAGAAGGAGGGGATGTGTACTTGGATTCTTCAAGCACACATGCAGATCATGAGACATGGTTGGTTTAATCTGGTGCATCCTTTCATATGACTCCCCACAAGGATTGGTTCTGCGAATATGAAAGGCATGATGGAGGTAATGTTTTCTTAGCTGATGATTCAAAAACCAGAATCATAGGATGAGGAAAATTAAATTTGAGGCTCATAGATGGAAGGATTAGAACACTTCCTAGTGTTCTGCACATCCCAGGTTTGGATAGAAATTTGAATTTTGTAATAAAAATGGACGATGCAGGAGTAAAAACAATATTTGAAAAGGAAACCCACAGGATGGTTCGAGGAGCAATGGTGTTGCTGAAGGGAGTTCGGTTTGGAACTCTGTATAAGCTGCAAGGAAGCACTATTAGTGATGGGTGTAATAGTTCCATTGTTCCTCATATTGGATTTGAAGAAGAAATAACTCCTACAGTATCTGGACAAAATGTTATGTTGTGGCATCAAAGACTGGGGCATATCGGAGAAAAGGGTCTTCGACTACTACACGGTAAAGGTATGGTTGAAGGTATGTCTAACTGCTCTCTAGATTTTGATTTCTATGAACATTGTCTATATGGGAAATCGGTTCGAGAAAGAAGGCTACCGGAAAGGTATAATCCATTTGATTTCCGTTCAAATTTTGCTTTGTCTATTACTGATGATGATCCTAGAACTATCAAAGAGGAAGTGGATTCAGAGGATGGAAATATTTGGAAAAGGGCCATGGATGAAGAAATGACATCTTTGGATAAGAATGAGGCTTGGGATCTAGTGGAGTTACCGACTGGAATAAATACCATTGGAAACAAATGGGTATTTAAAAAGAAGTTGAATGCAGAAGGAAAAGTGGAGAAATACAAATCTTGGTTAGAAGAAAAGGGTTATTCCCAGGTTGAGGGAATTGATTTTGGTGATATTTTTTCTCCTGTTGCCAAGTTAACCTCTATAAGATTTTTTTTATCTGTTGTTGTTGCATTTGATTTTGAAGTAGAACAAATGGTTGTGAAGACAACATTCCTACATGGGGATCTGGAAGAAGAAACCTATATGAAACAACCAGAAGGTTATGCTGTGAAGGGAAATAAGGAGTTGGTATGCAAGCTGAAAAAGTTCCTGTATGGTTTAAATCAATCACTAAGGATGTGGTATCAAAAATTTGATACTTATATGATGGGACTTGGATTCACAAGAAGCAAAGAGGATCACTGTGTGTATTTTAAATTAATTGGTGATCATTTGATTTATTTGGTCNGGAAGATATTAGAGGAGTGTATGTCCATATGGGTGATGAAGGTACAAATTCAAATGGACATGGAGAAGGTAAGTAAGAAAGCATGAACTTGGTAGAAACCATAAGATTTTTGCAAAGGGATGTCCTGAGTCATAAAGCTGAAAATGAGAGGCTTATGAAATCCAAGGAGTTGAAGGAAGACTTTAACATTAAGTTGATGCAGATCTTGGATATAATAGATAAGAATATGGATAAGCAAACTGAGTCAAGTAGATCAAGAAGCTATAAGTCTCATGATAAGAAGAGAAGAGTAGTGTGCAACATAAGTGCTGGCAGACAACACCATCACTCTCTAAGTCATTCCACTAGGAGAGCACGCAGTAATTTAAGTCCTATCAAGAAACCTATGAATACTGGGGTGGATGAAATTAAGAGGGAAATGAACAAAATCAAACCTCCTGCTTTTGATGGTGAACATACGAAGGATGAGGATGCCGAGACATGGATGCTAAACATGAGAAAGTATTTTCAGTTGCATAACTACTCTTCATGGGAAGAAGATAGAATTGTTATTTATTATCTCAAGGGGAAAGCCTCAATGTGGTAGAACCAATTTATGTAGGCACATCACATTGATGAGAGGAAGGTGACTTGGAGATAATTTAAGAGGCACTTTCAAAGGAAATACTTGACTAAGAGGTATTATGACAAGAAAATGAAATATTTCTTTGAACTCAAGCTTGGTAGTATGACTATAGATGAGTATGAAAGGAGGTTTCTAGAAATGCTTAAATATGTTTCCTTCATCAAGGATGAGCAGGTTAATATTCAGAGATATTTGAGTGGACGTCCACCATTTATCAGTGACATAATACAATATGATGATCCCAAAACATTGAAGGAAACTATAAGAAGGGCTAAGTGTCTTTATGATCAACAAAAAGGAAAAGAAACTTACCAAAAAGCTTGGGAAAACAAGAAGAAAATAAAGTTGGAACAAAGGAAGAAGGGGACTAAGCCACCATTCCTCAGAAATAACTATCACGAACAACCAAATTCTAAAGAGTCCAGAATGACAGAGTCATTGGGGTAAAGTTCAAGGAAACCACCTATTCAGTGTTGGGGTTGTAAAGGAGATCATATGTACATATATTTCCCTCATCGAAGTGAAAGAGTGAGGACTGTTCACAGTGCACAACAAGATGAAACAATGGAGGACATGGGCATAAGTGTACCTAAGATCTATGTAGCCTTGGACAACAAGCAAGTTGAGTTTCAATTACACATGATTGAAGTAGAAGGTAAGATCAATAATCAACCCATTGCTATTTTAATTGATTCAGGAGCTAGTCATAGTTATCTAGATCCTATGATGGTGCAAAGGTTTCAATTGCCAAGAAGTAAACTAGGAAAACCTTGGATGGTATAGTTAGCTACATGAGATAAAAGAAAGTTTAATGAGATGGTCAAATTATGTTCAATGAGCATGAATGGATTGAATACCAATGCAGATATGAAAATCATAACTTTAGGTTCTTATGACTGCCTAATTGGTATGGATTGGTTGGACCAACACCATGTTGTCTTGGAATTTTATAACAAAGCAATTAATTTCTTGGATGAGGAAGGAAACTTAAGGAGAGTACAAGAGATTCCTAGAGCAATAATTGTCAGAGAAATTTCAGCCTTGTAGCTAAAGAAAAGTTACAGGAAAGGGTGTCAAATATTTGCAGCACAGATGGAGGAGACACCTAAAGATAAGGTGTTAGAAATTGAATATTGTATAGTCTTGAAAGATTTTGAAGATGTATTTAAGGAAATACCAGTATTTCCACCTAATAGAGATATTGATTTCTCCATCAATCTGATACGTGGAGCAACTCCAATATCAAAGTCTCCTTACAGGATGAGTACACTTGAGCTAAAGGAATTACAAATGCAACTTGAAGAGATTCTAAAGAAGGGGTATATATGCCCAAGTGTGTCACCTTGGGGTGCCCCTATATTGTTTTTGAAGAAAAAGGATGGAACTTTGAGACTTTGTATTGACTTCAGGTAGTTGAACAAGGTTACTGTGAAGAACAAGTATCCTTTGACAAGGATAGATGAATTTTTTGATTAGTTAAAAGATGCAAGAATATTCTCGAAAATTGATCTAAGGTTAGGATATCATTAGGTAATAATTAAAGAAGAAGCCATCAACAAGACTGCTTTCAGAATGATGTATGACCATTATGAGTTCACAGTGGTTCCGTTTGGATTAAAAAATGCACGAGTTATCTTCATGTGTCTCATGAATGGTGTATTCAGGAATTATTTGGACAAGTTTGTCATTGTCTTCTTGGATGAAATTCTGATATATTATAAATCTGAAGAAGAGCACGGGAAACACTTGAGGATGGTGTTACATGTATTGAGGGAACATCAACTATATTCTAAATTGAGCAAGTGCTAATTTCATCAGAAGCAAATCCATTATTTAGGCCATATCATCTCCAAGGAGGGGATAGTAGTGGACCCAAAAAAGATAAGAGCCATTGAAGGATGGCCAACACCAAGGAGTGTATCTAAAGTAATATCATTCATGGGTCTTGCAGGTTACTATAGAAGATTTATTGAAGGATTCTCAATAATTGCACACCCAATTACTTCTTTGTAGAAATGTGTGAAGTTTGAAAGGTGTGAAGTTTCCAACACTTGAAGTGTTTATTAACAAGTGATATGATACTAAGGATTGTTGATCCAAATGAATATTTCATAGTATGCATTGATGTATATAAAGAAAGACTGGGTGTATTCCTTAGTCAGAATGGGTATGTAGTGTGATATGAATCAAGGAAGTTGAAGGAGAATGAGAGACACTATGCAACTCATGATTTGGAGTTGGCAGCCATAGTGCATGCCTTGAAGATGTGGAGGCACTACCTCATGGGGAAAATATTTGAGTTGAGAACCAACCATAGTGTTCTGAAGTACTTGTTTGAACAACTTGTTGGGTATGTGTTATATTCTTTGCATGAGTTTTGCCTCGGGAAACGTGTCACATATTTAGGTGGTTTTTCGACACATGGTTTTTTGCCGATGGTTTTCTATTTCTGGTTAAGGAATTAGGGTTTTTGACTAATCCAGGTCATTGGGTTAGGGTTCTGTATGTCGTTGGCTCCTATATGCATATTGTATTGTAAACAATGTATTACTATGAATGAAAATATAAAATATGAAGGTTTTTCTGGTTTGGGTTTCCAGGGGAAAAATCTCTGTGTAATGTTTGTATTTGCCATTGTATATTTTCTGTTCTTTTACTAAAAATTTGTTTGCAGTAAATATTGTACAAGGTTAAAATCTACAATTGGTATCAGAGATTTATTGGTTTCAGGGGGACACCTTCATGGTCAAGGGTTTGTCTCGGGACTGTGATAAGCCTTGTTACAGTGGGAGATCTGTGGTATTGATTTTTTAGGTGAAAAGAAATGGCAAGAAATTTGAAGATGGAGATCGAGAAGTTTAATGGGAAAAGTTTTGAGATGTGGAAGCTCAATATGGAAGATATGTTGATGGACATAGATCAGTGGATCATGGTAGATCAGGTACTACACCTACAATAACTTCAACATATGACTGGAAAAAGTTGGATCGGAAGGCAAAGAGCACAATCCGACTGTGTCTCTCAGATTCAGTATTACTGAATGTGTTAGAGGAAGCTACAACCAAGGATTTATGGGATAAGTTGGGGAAGTTGTATCAGTCTAAGTCCCTAGTAAATAAACTATTCCTAATAAATAAGCTATATAACCCGAGGATGAGAGATGGAGACTCGGTGGCAGATCATTTGAATGCCTTCAATATTGTGGTAAATCAATTAGTATTTGTTGAGATTAAAATTTCAGTTGAAGATAAATGTATCCGTTTACTGTGTTCTTTACCAGACTCTTGGGATAGTCTAGTTGTATCCATAGCTAGTAATACAACTTCCTTGAAGTTTTATGAAGTGGTCTCATCCTTGTTATTAGAGGAGATGAGAAGAAATAATATGGAAGGACAGAGCACAGACACATTATTCGCAAGAGGACGTTCCCAGGAAAGAAATAGATCTAAGTTCTCAAGTGGGATATCTATGTCTAAGGGTAGATTTAAATCTCCCAAAAGTTTGTACAGGTATGTTGGAGATGTGGAAAAGAAGGGCACTACAAGAAGCAGTGTAGATCCAAAGTTGAGAAAAAGAAGGGATTTGAAGAATCTCCTTCTACATAAGAAAAGACCTCCAAGGAAGAAGGAGGGGATGTGTACCTGGATTCTTCAAGCACACATGCAGATCATGAGGCATGGTTGGTTTAATCTGGTGCATCCTTTCATATGACTCCCCACAAGGAGTGGTTTTGCGAATATGAAAGGCATGATGGAGATAATGTTTTCTTAGGTGATGATTCGAAAACCAGAATCATAGGATGAGGAAAATTAAATTTGAGGCTCATAGATGGAAGGATTAGAACACTTCCTGGTGTTCTACACATACCAGGTTTGGATAGAAATTTGAATTTCGTAATAAAAATGGACGATGCAGAAGTAAAAACAATATTTGAAAAGGAAACCTGCAGGATGGTTCGAGGAGCAATGGTGTTGTTGAAGGGAGTTCGGTTTGGAACTCTGTATAAGCTGCAAGGAAGCACTATTAGTGATGGGTGTAATAGTTCCATTGTTCCTCATATTGGATTTGAAGAAGAAATAACTTCTACAGTATATGGAAAAAAGGTTATGTTGTGGCATCGAAGACTGGGGCATATCGGAGAAAAGGGTCTTTGACTACTACACGGTAAAGGTATGGTTGAAGGTATGTCTAACTGCTCTCTAGATTTTGATTTCTATGAACATTGTCTATATGGGAAATCATTTTGAGAAAGAAGGCTATTGGAAAGGTATAATCCATCTGATTTCCGTTCAAATTTTGCTTTGTCTATTACTGATGATGATCCTAGAACTATCAGAGAGGAAGTGGATTCAGAGGATGGAAATTTTTGGAAAAGGGCCATGGACGAAGAAATGGCATCTTTGGATAAGAATGAGGCTTGGGATCTAGTGGAGTTACCGACTGGAAGAAAGACCATTGGAAACAAATGAGTATTTAAAAAGAAGTTGAATGCAGAAGGAAAAGTGGAGAAATACAAATCTTGGTTAGAAGAAAACGGTTATTCCCAGGTTGAGGGAATTGATTTTGGTGATATTTTTTCTCCTGTTACCAAGTTAACCTCTATAAGATTTTTGTTTTCTGTTGTTGTTTCATTTGATTTTGAAGTAGAACAAATGTTTGTGAAGACAACATTCCTACATGGGGATCTAGAAGAAGAAACCTATATGAAGCAACTAGAAGGTTATGCTGTGAAGGGAAATAAGGAGTTGGTATGCAAGCTGAAAAAGTTCTTGTATGGTTTAAAACAATCACTAAGGATGTGGTATCAAAAATTTGATACTTATATGATGGGACTTGGCTTCACAAGAAGCAAAGAGGATCATTGTGTGTATTTTAAATTAATTGGTGATCATTTGATTTATTTGTTCTTGTATGTGGATGACATATTGCTAATAGGAAACAACAAGGAGATTATCCAGGATGTGAAAACTCAGTTGTCCTTTAAATTCGACATGAAAGATTTCAGTGCTTCAAATTTCATTATGGGCATGGAAATTAAAAAAGATCGAAAAAGGAGGAAACTCTAGTTAAATCAAAGAAAATATGTCGAGACAATATTGTAGAGGTTTAATATGCAGGAATGTAAACCAGTTAAGGTTCCTATTCCTGTTGGTGTAAAGTTATATGTGGATCAGTGTCCCAAGACACATGAAGAAGAAGAGAACATGTCTCATGTTCCATATGCGAGTGCAGTTGGCAATTTGATGTATGGAATGGTCTGTACTAGACCGTACATTTCACATGCAGTGGGAGTTTTGAGCAGTTATATGTTAAAACTAGGAAAGGAACATTGGACAACAGTAAAAAGGGTTTCCAGGTATTTGTGTGGCACTACTAGCTATGGATTGTGCTATGAAGGAAGACCGAAATTGGAGAGAGTGGTGGATATATATGGCTTTGTGGATGGAGACTGGACTGGATATCTTGATCATAGGAGATCTACAAGCAGGTATGTGTTTAACCTGTTTTGAGGAGAACTAAGTTGGATGAGCAAAAGACAGGTTGTAGTGGTACTTTCAACTACAGAAGTTGAATACATGGGAGCCAATCATGCAAGTAAGGAAGTATGGTTACAAAGATTGTGTTCAAGTATTGGGTTGGTACAACAAGCTGTAAGGATAGAGTGTGATAGTCAGAGTGCAATTTTTCTGGCGAAGAACCCTGCTTATCATTCAAAGACAAAGCATATTGATGTTCAATATCACTTTGTGAGAGACATGATTGAAAAAAAGAAAGTATCACTCATGAAGGTGGACACTTTGAAGAATGTTGCAGACTCATTAACTGATCTGAAAACAGATCCAGAGGCCTGATAGGACTTAAAATTGCTCAAAAATGAAAGTGCTCGGAATCAGAGGAAACCTGTGCCATTGCGTCCGTCTCGTCTTCCTGAATCCGATGGTATAATTTTTATCGCAAACGGAGTCCGTATGAGGAAGATATCGCCTTCTGTCCGAAAAGCCAAACAGGCAAAATTTTGGGATGCTGACTGTACCTGTCCGTA
>JZKD02S2386475.1:26629-38334 GCA_000966675.3 Picea glauca
TTCCTATGGGGTCCTGTAAGGCGTTCTTTCTGCAAGTGAAACCAAACTTTGTTTCCCACCTGAAACTTATGTAGCACCCGATGTTGATCATGGCGATGTTTGTACTTGTCATTGGTCTTCTGTAGGCTATCCTTAACCTGTTGGCGGATGTGATGGATCTACTCAATGAACTGGGTGGATTTTTCAGCTTCAGTTGGAGCAGGAGATGAGTCGATCGAGGTGACCGCAAGGGGAAGTGCAACATCTATGGGACCCAATGGTTGGAATCCCAACCCCACCTGAAAGGGGTTGTGGCTGATCGAGCTATGCATGGCTCAATTGTAGCTATGTTGGACATAGGGAAGGCTCTCATCCCATGTGTGAGGGTGCTATGAATTATACATTCGAAGGATATGCACAATCATTCTATTTACGACCTCGGTTTGGCCATCTGTTTGAAGGTGGAAGGCCGTGGATTTGGTGAGCTTGGTGTCCAGTAGTGACCAGAGGCTCGACCAGAATATACTGAGAAATCGACTGTCCCGATTGAAGACAATGGTTTGTGAGATTCCAAAATGTACCTAGACTCGTTCAAGGAAGATCTTGGCAGTGGCCTCTACTGTGATGTTCTTCTTGCAAGCAACCAAAATCGCCATCTTAGAAAAGTGATCAAAAACCACAAAAACACAGTCATTTCCCCACTTGGTGGATGGGAGGCCCGACATGTAGTCCATTGAGATGGATTCCCATGGTCTGTCGGGAGTAAGAATAGGGGTGTACATGCCCTGTTTCTTAGTGGTCGATTTTGAAATTGCATAGGCAGTGCAAGACCTGATATACTTGCTGACCTCTTGTCGGAGTTTCAGCCAGTAGAAATGTTTTTGTAGCATTGCCATTGTATTTTCAACACTGAAGTTTTCTTTTAGCCAACTATAGTGGGATTCCTAGATCAACTTCGATCGCTCACTGGATGGAACATAGATATGGCCTAGACGACACAATAACCCATCCTGAAGATGGAAATTATCGACAACTGCGTTTGCCCCCAACATTTGGTAGGTGGTGGTGAAGTCCAGGTCTGTCTCATAGAGTTGGGGCCATCCAGAGGTCTCATGGTTGCATGAGTCTAGAAACGTGGTGAGTGTTGCGAATGGCGATCTGTTGAGGCAATCAATGATGCGATTGGTGCTTCTTATTTTATACTTGTGTTGAGGTGGAATTGCTGCAAGTGTGTGGACCACTTTTGATGGTGGTCATTTTGAAATTTTTCTTGTGTTTGCATGAACTGCAGTGGCTTATGATCAGTGTGGATGACTGTCTCCTTCCCAAGAATGTAGTGTCTCCATTGGCGTTAGGCTTTCACAATGGATTACATTTCTTTATCGTAAGTAGGGTACTTACATACAACATATGATAGTGTATCACTATGATAGACCATAGGGTTGTCGTGCTAAGTGAGAACAACGCCCACAACATAGTCGGAAGCATCTGTCTCGATCTCAAAGGGTTGTTGCAGGTCTGGGAGTGAAAGTACTGGGGCTAAGCATAAGTGCTGCTTCAAATCATCGAATGCTTTTTGTTGGGACTAGACCCACACAAATTTCCCCTTACCACTACCACTGGTTATTTGGCTGAGGGCCCATGCAATATGGGAGAATCCCAACACGAACCTGTGGTAGAAATTGTCAAGGCTCGAGAAGCTTCGGAGCTCAGTGAGTGTGGATGGTGCTGGCCAGTCCCACATGACTTGGATCTTGGCTGGATCCACATGTACGTCATGTTGATAAACGATGTATCCCAGGTAATGGACACTGTCCATGCCGAAGGAGCATTTTTCCAAGTTGGTGTATAGCTTCTGTTGTCGCAGGGTGTGCAGAACCTGATGAATATGCTGCAAGTGTTCAGCCCAAGTCTTGTTGTAAATGAGAATGTCATCCAGGTACACCACTACAAAATTATTGCTTAATTTTCATAGGATATTGTCCATCAACCTCATGAAAGTGGTTGGCACATTTTTCAAACCAAAGGGAAAGACCAACCATTCAAAAATTCTTCCTTTGAATTGAAGGCGGTCTTCCATACATCTTTATGTTCTATCGAGACCTGATGGTAGCCAGACTTCAGATCAATCTTATTGAAGTATTTGTCCCTCATGAGTTGATCAAGGAGGTCGTCGATTCGGGGAATCGGGTACCGGTTTTTAACTGTGATTTTATTCAAAGCCCAGTAATTAATGTAGATTTGCTAGGTTCCATCTTTCTTCTATACCAGCACGATTGGGCTCCCGCAAGGTGATGAGTTGGGATAGATGTGCCACTTTTGGAGAAGTTCTTGGATCTGTCGCTTGATCTCCTCATTCTCTAATAGAGAGAAATGATATACTAGCCCGTTGGGAAGCGATGTTCCGAGGGTCAGATCGATGGGGTGCTTGACCTAGCAGTGCAGAGGTACCCCGGTAGGTGAGGAGAAGATATCCGAGTATTTTTCCACAAACTTATCTACTTGCTTCTATTGTGTGGAGAGGTTGGCCACAGAGACTCTGGATGTGGCGGTGATCTTTCGCTTATTCTGAGAGAGAATCATGAAGAAGAAAAAATTCCCCATCTGAGAGATGACCTTCCTGCATTACTTAGCAGAGATCAAGGAAGTAACACTAGGTGGGATTGCCTCAGGTATCATGTACAATTTCCTGTTCAAAGTAATAATAACACTACGAGGCCTAGACACATATACAACATGATGTTCCATAAATAAAGTTGTCCCAAAAGAGAATCACAAACTTCGAGAGGAGAAACATCACACAAAACCTCGTCTTTGAAGGGCTTGATTCCGTATGACATTTGACACTGTTGGCTGACGCAGAGATCGCTTCCTTGGCGGAGCCATCCAATGGTGTAGGGTTGTGGGTGTGGTTTTGTCGACAGGGCCAACCGCTTGATGACCTCTACAAAGATGAGGTTCTTTTGGCTACTTATATCAATGATGAAGTGTAGTGGGGTGCCGTTTACCCACATCTGTGAATGGAAGAGGCGCTCTCCTTCTTCTGGATCATCTGGTTCATCAGGCTGGAGCTTGGTTGTAGAAACAGTGGCATTGGGTTCCACGTCAATGATCCATATTCCCCTTTCTAGTTCTGGCTCAAAGTCATAACCCACATCTGATTCAGAGGATTTCACTTCGGCCACCAACGACTTCTTTGAGAGGCAATCAATAGTTTTATGCCAATGGCTCTTATGGAAGTCGCACCACTTCCAGATATCTTTCTTTGTCTTTCCGGTGTCCTTATTTTCTTTCGGCTTGGACTGGTTGTCTTGATACTGTCCATATTTTCTCTGTCCTTTTTTATGTGGGTTGGGGCCACCCTTTCCTGGCTTTTGTTGTGAGGGGTTCCGAGGCCCAAATTGTCGCGTCTTTTGTTTAAACTTATGCTCAATTTTGACAGCATATCGGTAGGCCACGCCCAAGGGTGAGATGTCCAGAAATTCCATTTTGGTCTGTATGTATCTATGCAGAGCACCGCAATACTTGAGAACCATATGTTGCTCTAAATATTTGATACCCAACTTGGTGCGCAAGGTATGGAAGATATTTGTGAAATCTGGCACTGCTTGGTCTCTTTCTTGCCGCAGTGTGGTCCATTTGGTATACAAGTCATCATAACTTCCGACAAGATAGTATTTTTCCTTAATAACATCCCTATAGGATTCCCAGGTTTTCGTGACTGTAAATAATGAGGGTTCCTCTGTTTCCTTTTTCTCACATAAGGTTTCCCACCAATCTTTGACATGGGGAAAGGCTTTGAGTAGCACAAAAGTAATCTTTTCTCTATTCAAAAAGTTATGGACAAAAAATACCCTTCTAGTAGATTCAACCACTTTTCGACAACATCTGCGTCTATCTGACCTTTAAATATAGGAATATCAAAGTTTATTTGTACTGTGAAGGGGGTGGTGCCTCCGCTTGAATAACATGCGTTTCCTATTGGTAGTCACCGAAGGATTTACGCGAAACTATCCATCATCTCGTTCCTTTGTTGCATGAGGGCTTCCTCAATCAATAGTTTGAAAGGATATCTTGTCCCGTCATATTTATTTTCTCCTTCCATGAGAGGTCACTTGGGCATGCAAGATATTTTGTCCTCAAGAGAAACAAGCTTGAGACCCAACTCTTTGTACTCCGATCTCGTTGGGGACATGCATTAGGACGAGAAGGAGAAGACTGCTCTAATACCACTGATTTGGATTTTATGAGCAGAATGAAATGAATACAAATTATTAACAGGTACTTAACAAAAAATAATAGAGATATAGTAAAACTGGTTTTCTATTCAATAAGGAAATAAGCTAAAACTGTAAAATGTAGCAGAAACAAGCTTGTTGGAATGGTGGCGGCTTATCTTTGAGAAGAGATGTGACGTTTGTGCTCATTCACCAGAAGATGATTACAATGAGGCTCTGAAGGAATTTTTACAATAAACAGGAATTCCAAAAACCCTAGACATCAAAAAACCTAACCCTAGGAGGTGAAACACCAAAAATCATGTGGGCCCCGTTTGGGTAAGTTAGTACATTAACTTCCCTAGGTCGTAACTTTTGCATACAATCTCCATTTTAGGCGTATGATATCTCGTTGGAAAGGTATCATTGAGGATATTAATTTTTGGGTCTCGATCATTCCTTCGGCTATCATTGAGAAGATCTATGCCGAAAAAAACTTCATTTAGGCCCTCAAAATGGCCCCGGAAGTTAAAACTGCTAAAAATAGTAAGTTGCCAAAATTTCCAGACAACTGTTTTGAGCCAGTTGGAAAAGGTGGGTGGCCACCAATATCCACCTAKATCATAGTKATTTTCMCAATGATCCACATTCTCCACTATATAAGAAGTACCATTGAATTGTAGGGACTATTCGGAAAAGATTGATTTATGTTCATGATCCTACTCTTCTACAAAAKATTTTGTAGGTGAGACCCCTTACATGTCATTTTTCGTTTATTAMTTATATTCATGTGCCTAGGAGATGAAATGAATTTACTATTTCATTAGAAAAMAATATCCTTTAATGAAAGATCCCAATGGGATAAAATGCATGTTGGGTTCTTGGAACAGTTCAAATTATTTTGATAATAAGAATTTTGATTTGTTCTACCAAGAAGGTATACGGTTCGAGCCCTTATAGCCCTATACATTACACTAAGTTACACTACTCTTATATATATATATATATCCCCTCATAGTCCCTATGAATTGGACTTTCAAAGTCTTTCGGATCATATCAATATCTTGTCCTTATCAAGATCGATGGATGGGAACATGGGTCAACACAAACCTTATGCCTAGTAGGTTCCTAGTCCTACTATATCTTCTTGTGAGTCCAAAGTTCATAATGAAATTCCCACAATCATTCACGGATATATACTAAAGTGATATCTAATGTTTATACCCTATATTCAAACATGATGTGTTAAGTTATTTGTTCCATAAACTTTGTGGCATTGGTTGTGCCATTAAACACTAGTGGATATTTAATCTCTACATGAATCCACTTAATGGAATTTGGTGGCGTGCATATTTGTGTCAATTAATTCTCATACTCCCTAGGGGCCCCAAAAGTAATGGAAACTTTGGAATAAATGACATAGGAGAATACTATTCTCCAACTCAGCTTTCCACTAGTAGTTGGATTAATGTATTCTTCCCACTATCCTATGGTGAGATTATTGAAAAATGCCTTCATCCAATACTTCTTATATCTATTTAACAAATGTATTTCCCTACATTAGATCCAATGGATTTACCATACAATAATCCTTCTTATCAAATGGAATCATTATCAAATTCCCAATCAATCCATTACAATACTAGGTATGGATATTTGTCATCTACTATGTCAATGAACTCAAAGTAAGCATAAATATTTACACAATCAAGATAAAATTCCATCTACGCCAATTTGACAATGGGGAAAATGTGTGATTGGTTCACCAACTACCACTAGATCGACAAGTTGACCCAATTTGGTCATCCCATGAGTTCCCATTATTACTTCAGTAGGATGTTAACATCCAACCTGAAGATTAGCTAGAACTTAGAATCTTTGTTACTAGTGCCTTAGGTAACAGATGGAATGACAACTAAAATATCTAGATAATTGGGGAAAATGAGAAATTCACGGTATGTATTCAATGTAATCAAGGTAGGAAAACATGGGGAAAATGATGATCATCCATGCATATGTGTGATAAATCTACTATCATTGGGATGGGGAATGGGAGAGGTGAAGGGAATGAAGGGGTTGACTTTGCAATCTTTGCATACAAAAAAATCCCTTTTGGTGTAATATGTCAAAACAATTATTAAGAAGATTGGCTTCTATATAATGTAGTGTTAGTGTCAAGACCAACCAAAACTATTAGAAACCAAATAAGTGAATCAATTCAAGAGCTATTGTCTATCGATTCCCATGACGTCAAAATATATAGAACCAAGAGTACCAACCAATACGATAAATCAATAGAAAGAAAATATATATATATAAAAAAACTAAAAAAGGTAAGCATAAAGAAACAAAGAATTCAAAGGACAGTGAGAAGACTCGATTAGATGAAAACGAAAATGAACACTAAACTAAAAGAACACAAAGAAAGCAAAAAAACAAAACATAAACTAGCTATTTATTGTTTAATTGTTTTATTTTTTATTTAATGATTCAATACCTCTAGGACTTGATCGATATAGAGATTCAAATGAGACCCATTGGTATTAAATGAACATAGTCTAACATGTTAATCCTTACACATATACACATTAGTTCCAACAACATATGAAACTATGTAATCTCCCATCCAAATTTTTTGAAACCTTGTGTGTTTACCCTTACAAGAATGAGAAAAATCCCATAGTAAAGCCTTATGCCCCACATCAAAAACTACAAATTTAGCTTTCTTATCAAATAAATTCTTCACCATTTATTGTTATGTTTCATGTTGGTAAGGGCATGTTCTCTTTGTTGTAGAATATTTGGGAGAGTTCGGAGGAGTTTAATTCTTCAGATTGAAAAGCAAGAGGAAAGGAGGCTAGTTAAGGTTCTACATGCATCATAGCCTCTTAACCATACAACACATAGAAAGGAGTTTTCCTAGTATTGATTTTCATTGTGGTGTAGGCAACCTATAGAGTGTACAAGATTTGAATGTGCCATTGGTAGGGTGTCTCTTTCCCACGTTCTTCTTTAAGATTTTAATCAATGTTTTGTTCATGGATTCTACTTGGCCATTTCCTTGTGGATAATAAGTGGATGAGGTTCAATGCTTAACCCCAAAATTTCTACAAAACTTAGTCAACTTCCCATAAATGAAAGAAATTCAATTATCATAAATAATTTCCAATGGAAGGATAAATTGTGGGAAAATATTGACTTCTAGGAAGGAAATTACCTATTCAACCTTATAATGTTTTAGTGGAACAACTTCACACCCTTGGTAAAGCAATCAGTGGTTATGAGGATAAACACATGGCCAATATAATATGGTGGGCTAATTGGGACAATGAACTTTAGACCCCACAACAAAAGTAAATCAAGAAGAACGAGATTTAAGGGCATGGTAGAAAGTTACTCTCTTCCCATCATATTCTAGCATATCTTTCAAGATTGCACGAACTAGTAACAATCTTTGAAAAGAGAGGGCCACTATTGACCAATCTGGATGATTTTGTCTACAATCTCTTTGGAAACAAAATGGCCACCAATGTGAAAGGGTTGAGCAGCCATATAGTGAAGAACTATCAACATGCTTTAATAGATCTATTTGTCTACACAATACAAAAGTGCGTCATCTATAAACCTACGGAACACTAAAATACACAATATGACATAATTTGAGGATTTTAATCTCAATCTCCTTTTGTGACTTTCAATGTTGGGAAGGCAGTGTTCATTATGTAAGTAACAAACAATATCATGATACTAAGGATGCTCAGTGACATATACATTCGCACAATCAACAAAAAATCAAGCAGATAAAGAGTCATCATCACTATTGGAATCTTCATTAGGATCACCACACTAAGCAAGGTGGAGAGATAAATATCACCCTTTAATAGTGTGAGAAGTAAATATCTCAAAATCATGCTCTTGTATATTAATTAACTAATGAGCAAGATTTCCTAAAAGGAAAGTTTGGGACAATAGAAATTTAATGGTAGGTAGAGGAACCTTTACCTTGGTATGTTTTCCAAGAATGAAGTGGCGAAATTTTTCAATAACCTTGACCAAAGAGAAAGAATTATTTTCAATCAAGGTATACTTCAACTCAACATTATAACGGCTTAAGATCATGAAATAAATTGATTGTTTTGAACCCAAGTTATCCTTTTGTAACAAGATATCTAAGATATCTTTCTCTATAGTATTGTATATGACACAATCTTTTAGAAAATCAAGTTGAGCAAGCATAGGTGCAAAAATGGCCTTTTTGATATCCACCAAACCTCTCTTAGTGTCTTGAGACCAAGAAAATTCATGTTCCTTTTTATGAAGATTATGAATAGGCTTGACCATCTTGGAAAAATCATGTATAAACCTTCTAACAAAATTGATTTTTCCCATAAAGGTCTGCATGACCTTCTTTGTGGTAGGTGGAGGAAGGTTTTGAATCACACAAACCCTTTCTAGGTCAATACTAATGCTAGAATATTTAAAAATATGGCCAAGTAATTTCCCCCATGAGACACCAAATATATACTTAGCTAGATTCAAGGGCATGTCGTACTTTCTACAACATGTAAATACTTGCCTCAGGTGATTAAAAGTATCTCCTGATAGCTTGGAATGAATAGTATGGTCATCGAGGTAAACCTAAATAATCATACCAATTAAGTCATCAAATGTTATGTGTGTATCTCTATAAAAAGTGGCACATGCATTGATTATACCAAGGGGCATGCATTCATAAGTGAAGGTGCCCCACTGAGTAGTGAAGGTGGTTTTATAATGATCTTCTCACTTGGGTGAATTTTATCACAGCCTAAGAATCCATCAAGTAGAGACATCGTTTGGGATCGTACAACTTGTTGTAGGATTAGTTCCATGTTGGGGAGMATAAGGTTATCCTTCACTCTTTCCTTGTTAAGGGTGAGAAATTCTACACATAGTCAAATGTACCCATTCATTTTGTGAATTAGGACCAAGTTAGAAACCCACTCAGAGTACTTRACACATAAGTCAATAATTATCTCTCCTTCTTCTACTTCCACCTTTTCTTCTTTTGGTTTAMTTTTCCTATTGCTTACTTTTCCCTTTTCTTTTTCTCTGCCACTGAAGAAGAAGAATATGCCTCAACTACCTATGTATCCTCTCTTGCTAATGGTGTTGTATTTACCTAGTCAATTTCTTCTGATTCAATGGATTAAACCGCCTCTATTGCTTATGCCCTTACCTATGATTTTGAAGAAGTATATTCCTCTCTAGCTACAAGGTCAACTCAATCAAATGGATTTGTGGATGTTAGTGGTTGGACTGGATATAGAACCCGTTATGATATTGCCATTGAGCATCTTGTCAACTTCCCTCCTAATAGTGGCCTCAAAGGCTAGAGTAACTAGTTGTTTTGTTTTCCAAATAGGAATAGTGTTGTATTTTATAGTAATAGCATGATGGATAATTCTCAGGTCAAAACCAAAAAATTCATCATATGAATAGACAAAGACATCCTTGAGTTCAAGTAATAAAGTAATATTATTTTTCTTTTCTAACTCGAAACAATTAGCGCTTATAGACAAAGTTTTAGGGTCATCATCTACACCAATATTCATAAGGATAGTGTATGATACCTTTCTCTTTGAATCCTCTTGATAGGATGTGTTCTTACTCCCAACATCACTTACGGAAAAGGAATTATCCAAAGGTAGTAAGCCCTTGGGAAATGTTTTTTGTCTATGAGAATGACAATAGAGTATCAACTTTCTCTCAATAAGAAAAAAGCAACAAATGTCCCTAGCATCCTGGAAAATTTGCCAAGAATAATCATTATCAAGTAGGTGAGGTTTATACAAATATATCATAGGGTGGCTACAATGGTTAGCGAATAGCTATCTCTCGAGTCTAGTAGTGTAAGGGACTAGCTTATCAACTATACAAATTTACTTCTCTACAACTATTTCCAACTATTCATGTAGATTCTCATGTAGATTTGTTTTTAAAAAAACCTACAGGAGGTATGGAAATAGCGATGAAAGTTCGTCGAAAATGTTTTTACTCTACCATGGATTTTCGTGGAAATAGCGACAAAATTTCGTCGCAAGTCAAAAATGAATTTTTACTCTACCAAGGATTTTCGTGGAAATAGCGATGAAAGTTCGTCACACTTTTCCACGCTTTTTCGTCACACATATGGCATCTTCGTCGTAAGTTGTTGGTGAGTTTTTACTCTACCAAGAGTTTTCATCACTATTTCCACGATTCTTCCATGCACCTTTCCATGCTTTTTCATCACACGTATGGCATCTGCGTCGTAAGCCATTGGTGAGTTTTTTACTTTGGCACGGTTGTTCATCCCTATTGCGACGATGTTTCGTCGCTATTTGCATGCTTTTTAAGGTAAACCTATCTTGAGTATGATGACATGTGGCAGCCTTATGTCGTCACTATTTCCACGAATACTTGGTTCGTGAATATAACGATGAAAAAAGTTCCATGAAAAATAGTCTTTTCTTTCATGGAAAGTGCGACGGATATGTGTGGCAATAGCAACGAAAAACCATGGGAAATTTGGTCATATGTAGAAGTGGGAAACTCATGATTATTTCGGCTATCTGGGTCTAACCATAGGAGAGTCTCCAATTTGTAGATAAATTTTCTGGGTTATATCCATCTATCAATCGTTTGAGTTTCAAGATTATTAGGAGAGAGTCTTCCTCCACTACTAATGAATTTATTCCCTTCATTCTATCCATTTCTATCCCTCAGAGAAGACTTTCTAGTCCATCCAAATTGTCGGTGTTGTGACCCAATTTGTTGGAAAACATGGCTAAAAACTTTCCTTCTAAATTTATGAGGAAACCCCCTACCACAGACCTCCCTGGGTTGTCCTTTGACACTCTATAAAAATTCAATTTGACTGAGTCGTCTATTGGAGGCATCTAGATTTGGCTGGAGCTATTCCTAATATGGTTGGTATCTTAGCTCACTTGCTGGTATGATTGGTTGAATATCCAATGCTTGAAAATGACTTCCTCCTCTGTAATAAGGAATCCATCTTCCTTTGACTAGGTACAATATGATATTGATTCATGGACATTTGCCTAAATTTGTTTCCATACTTGCTGCATCAGGAAGTGATTTTGTTTAAAAACTCTTATAAGTTGTTCCTTCCATAGCTTCCACATGATGATTCTTGGGAGTATATCCTAGGATATATTAAATATAGGGTCGTGGAAAGGTACTATGGGCCATTCAATAATGGTTATGGTCGTGTCATTGCAGATTCTACTTGAACGTTGAAAAATATCTACAACAATTTCCCATAAGATCCTCTCTTCTTGACAATTACAGAGAAAATGGTTTATATTTTATTCTTGTTGTCTACATATCATATAGATAGAGGGGCATTCATATCCTCTCTTGTGTAATTCATCCCAAGTTATGGCTTTTTTCTTCAAGGCCAACCATGAAAAGGTCAAAACTTTTGGCCAAAGCCCAAGTTTCCAAATGCATTGCTAATCCTTTTTC
>JZKD02S2386475.1:45543-64054 GCA_000966675.3 Picea glauca
ATTCCAACAATTTTGCATGGTGCATCATCACCCAAATGAACCTGTCCAAAATCACCTTGAACATAATCTAGAAAATGTTTCCTATTGGGTGTGGCATGAAATGAAGCCCTTGAATCTACTACCCAAGACTCATAAATATTATCTACATAAAGAATCAAAGCATATTGTAACACAACACCTGTTACATTTGCTTCTTGATTTCTCTCCTATTGTCCATCTCTTTGTTTCTTTGGAGGTCTGCAATCTTTATTCAGATGTCCTTTCTTCCCACAATTGCAACACTCTATCTTTCCAAGTCTGGATTTGGATCTTCCCTTCCTATAATTCTCGCGGTTCCCTGAGCCCTTTCCTCTATCCTTTTGTCTTCCCCTGTTCTCCATGTTCAACACATTACCTGATGTCTCACCTGTGCTTTTCCATTGCACTTCCTCACTAAGGATAACACCAACAACATCATCAAATTTTAAAGTATTTGAACCAGAGATAGAGTTACTTACAGTTGTGACCAAGCCATTCTAGCTTTCTGGCAATGAGCACAAGATTAGAAGAGACCTAACCTCATCATCAAAGTCCACTTTTACATAACTTAGTTGATTAGTAATTGTATTAAATTTATTTAAATGATCTACAACAGACCCACCCTCTAACATCTTCATATTAAATAATATATTCATTGGAAATACCTTATTAGATGCTGAGGGTTTTTCATATAGTTTAGCCAACATGCCCATCAGATCCTTCATTGTCTTTTCTTTTGAAATATTAAAAGCCACCGGTGTTGCCAAGCTTAGTCGTATCGTTCCTAGAGCCTTTCTGTGAAGAATCTCCCATTCTTCATCCTTTATGGTTGTCGGCTTCTTTGCAACTCCGCCCAATGATAGGAATAGATCCTTATGATATAAATAATCTTCCATCTACATTTTCCATAACTGGTAGTTTTGGCCGTTAAATTTCTCGACCCTAAACTTTCCATCTTCCGACATTGCTCCCACTCGAACCAGAAACCCTCTTTTCCTGCGAGTTACCTTTCGCTCTGATACCAGTTGTTATAAAAACAAGACCGCGGAGAAATAAAATAAAACAAATGCAGAAACAAAACATAGGATATACAAAATACAATATAGACACAAATTTACATGGTTCACCCAGTGTGGGCTACGTCCACCAGAGAAATTGCCAGGTCCTTCCTTTATTATTATCTAGCAAATGAAGGGATACAACCTACAACAAAACCCGTTGTAACTTCCTCTTCTTTCTCTCATATTCTCCTCTCTCAGAATACAATACTTGCCATAATGCATAGCTGCAATACATTTCCCTCATAACAAAGGGTTTCCTTCTAGGGAAAAAAACCCTAACATAATTTCTACCGTTAGATCTACGACCTTATAATGAACGGTCCATATTTACAATGAAATTATAATATACATTTACAAGGAAATATTTCCTTTGGGGGTGTCACTCTCGAACCCCCACCGGGGGACGCTGCCCCTGAACCCTCGTCGGGGGACCGCTTTCCCCTGAACCCCCCAGCTATGGGGATAGCCCCCTAGACCCCGCAGAGGGGGTACCCCCCTCTGCACTCCCCTGCGCGGAAGAGTGTACATACTTCTGGTGTGCAAAGTCTTCATGGGGTATAAACATGGTTGAAAGCAAGGACCTATGAATTAGGAACATAATCAGGCTCCACAACCAACAAGTGTGACGTCAAAAAATAAACTGATGGCTAAAACAATTTACAAATTATTCAATGCAAGGGTACTGGATTAAGAGAACCTGACAGAAGCTGCAAAAAATCATCAATCAATACACATATATGTTCCATTTATAAGACAGACATACCTATGCTCGGAATATGAGATGACTAAAAACATGGTCATTGACCAATACACTGTGGATCCATGAGACTAAGAATATGACCACCAGAGATACAATGTGGATCCATACCTCCATGACATGAACTGATCGTAGCCACGAAAAATACATAGTGGAGCTATGAGATGACAAAACATAGCCACATATCAATACAATGTGGATCTATGTGATAGTATATATATCAATAATATTGTCAGCATGGTGAATATACTGAAATATTTTACATGCTCAAATAATCTCCATCACATCCTGGGACAAGCACATAATAGAATGAGAGGCCAACCTAGGGTATTCATTCTCATCCCGATGTGGAAGGCATCTATCCATGTGAATATATGAATTGATGTCGAACATGGTAGAAACAACTTGATTACTGGTCATTGAGATATACCGTTAACAAGTGTGAGGGAAATCACCAATGATGATAATGATTCCCAAAGTACCTTTACTACATTCCAGCGAATGTGAATAAATGAGATGAAGTTGAACATTCATGGAATCATCCGATCAGAGGTCAATGATGTAAACCTATTGTTGGAAGCGATGAGGTCTACCATTGAGGCATGCAGGTCTCAAGGTACTAACTGGTTTCTAAATATAATTCTTGGATAATGTGTTGAAGTCAATAGGAAAATAATTTTCAAAGGAGGTCCTTAATGTATCCCCCATCATCGACACGAAACTAACATAGGAAAATGGTGTAAGATGGTGGATAAAATGAGTATGAACTGACACATGAAATGGAAACTAGTAATACTACAGATGGATGGGTTGAAGTGAAACTTTCTCTTGAACATGATGAGACATGACAAATGGCTTGGAAACATTGAATCAACGAGTACCAAGAACATAATGTGACGACAATAAGAGCACTTTTCGGCTGGAACAAAAAAGTATAGCGACACATAGAATTGGTATGACTCAGAGACAAGTGGATTACCCAATTGTAAGTTCAGACACAAACATGTGTCATGTTCAACGACGACAATATATACCATAAAGGATTCCAAAACACTTGACCCACTTCCTTCAATTTTTACCCCACCATGATTGATGAGTACCTCTTTCTTTTTTAACGAGCTTGAGGAGGGTAACAAATGCTCGGTATAGCTATTTCTTTGGATGAGTCCCTCGACATATGTTTAACGAACCTGAGGAAGGAGGGGTTAGGTCCTATATGGTTCTTGGATATTGGACTCACATAGGTCCTTCAATGCATAGTTTTACGAGCCTAAAGAAGGTAAACTCGGTGGTTTTTTACGTTTAGAGAGTCTGAAAAGAACTTAAAGACAACTCCATGGATGAAGTTTTTGTAAATTTATTCTCCCAAGCTCGAAAAAAGTGTAAAAAAATATAGGGGAGAACTCTTCTAATCATGCTTGACTAGAGTATTCATTTTTCTCCATCGCAGCCTGGGAAAGCACATAACATAGTGAGCACCCAACCTAGGGTCTTCATCCCGATCCTGATGTGGCACAAATATAGCCATGTGAATAGATGACTTAATGTCAAACATGGTAGAAACCACTTGATTACCAATCATTGAGATATACCATTAACAAGTGAAAGGGAAATCACTAGTGATAAAAATGATTCCCAAGGTACCTTTAGTACATTCCAACGAATGTGAATAAATGAGATGCAGTTTAACATTCGTGGAATCATCCGATCAGAGGTCAATGATGTAAATCTACTGTCGGAAGTGAGGAGGCCTACCATTTAGGCATACAAGTCTCAAGGTGCTAACTAGTTTCTAAGTCTAATTCCTAGATAATGTGTTGAAGTCGATAGGAAAAGACTCATCGAAGTAGGGACTTGATGTATCCCCCATCATCGACACGAAAATAACACAGGAAAGTGATGTAAGATGATGGATAAAATGAGTATGAATTAACAGAGGAAATGGAAACTGGTGATACTGCAGATGGATGGTTTGAAGTGAAAAATACCTTGAACATGATGAGACACGACAAATGGCTTGGTAGGATTGACTCGAAGAGTACCAAGAACACAATGTGATGAAAATAAGAGGACTTTTCGTATGGAACGAAAAAGTATAGTGACACATAGAATTGGTATGACTAAGAGACAAACATATTACCCAACTGTAAGGTGAGACATAAATAGGTTCCATGTTCAAGGGAGACAATAGATGCCATAAAGGATTCCAAAAAACTTGACCCACTTCCTTCAACTTTTCCCCCACCATGATTGATGAGTACCTCTTTATTTTTTAACAATCTTGAGGAGGGTAACATATGCTCGGTATAGCTCATCCTTTGGATGAGTCCCTTGACATATATTTAACAAACCTAAGGAAGGAGGGGTTTGGTCTTGCATGGGTCCTGGATATTGGACTCACATAGTTCCTTCGATGCATAGTTTTACGAGCCCAAGGAAGGTAAACTCAGTGGTTTTTCAAATTTAGAGTGTGAAAAGAACTTAAAGATGACTCCATGGATGAATTTTTTGTAAATTTAGTCTCCCAATCCCCAAAAAAGTGTAAGAAAATATAGGGGATAAATATCCTAATCATTCTTGAATAGAGTATTCCTTTTTCATAATTAGTCTCGCGAGGCCAAAAAAGAGAGAAAATACCACTCTAAATATTTTGTTTCAAACATTTTCATGAGTGTGAAAGGAAGCAAGCTCACTCGACAATATTTTCATGTTTAGGGATTCTGAAAAGAGTTTAAAGGAGACTCCAAAGAGTTCCTTTTTCATATGGATTTTACGAGTCTAAGAAAGAGATAAAAGTATACTCATTAACCTATTCTCATGTTTTAAAAAGAATGAGAAATAAAAAATATTGAGCTCAGTAACCTATTCTAATGTATTTACGAGCACGAGAAAGAACAAAGACTAAACTCGTTCTAGAAAAACTACTACGTTACGATGGGAACAACCCCAAAGTGAGGATCACTCCTAGAAGCATGCCTCTCTAGAGGTGTTTCTCCCCCATATTGCATGATGGAAGAAGTGGCCTTTCTCTAGCATGATGTTCAGAGGTTGGAGACCTACCCCCCAAGCATCATTTCCTCCAACGACTCTTTTTATTTCCTCGTTTAGGCATCTGGTTACTAATAGGAATATTTTCACTAGGAGAAGGAAAAGAGGGTTCCAATACTCGATCCAGAGTGAGACTCAATTCAGATGGATGTGGGTCTGTTTCTTTTTTTAGCGAGCTTGATAGAGATGATGCACTATTCTTGCAAGCATCTATTTCATTTTTTAATGAGCTTGACACAGGAAAAGAACTATGCTCATTAAGGCTAGTTACTACCAAAGGATCATATGATGCTAGGGATTGTTGCACCTCAGTTGAAATCATATTTAACATGGAAGCATCCTCAGTGGCAGGAGAGGGAAAAGGAAAAAACCCCATAAGCGAGGAATCCTTCAGGAGACCTAATCCTACACTCTCAAGAATATTTTGTTCTATAAAAGGGACAATATTCGTTGCAACATTATGGAGGTTTGGAGTTATGGAGATCTAGAGTTAGAAAAGGGTCTAGAATTGGAGCTTTAATCAACTGTCTCTATTGCCTCCACTCATGAATATAATCGAATATGTTGGTGGAAGAGGATTTCTAGAGTGAGGTCAAAATCTCTATTCTGGTCTCATACCATATAGGAAACTAAAAATGAGTCAAGAAATCCATGGAAAGAGAATTAAAGTCGACAAAGGAGTTCCACGACAACTCAATGTACCATTTGGATACTACACCTGTAAGTGTTCTTTGAAAAAGTCTCAAAGGAATGGAGTCATCCATCAAAGAGTTGGGAAAACACCATAAATGGAAAGTCAGAACATGATTGTTAGGATCTTCCCTAGTTTTTTTGTCAAATTTTGGGATATGGGATGGCGGGCCAAAATGGGTCATGCTAAATGAGATCATTTTTTAGATGCGACAGATCTCACAGATATAACGTAGCTAAGAATGGAAGCTATCAATTGGCATGCAGATACTGGTGATAACCATATGGCATGGAAACACCATTAGGACCAAATCTAGTTTGCAGTGAGATGGCAAGGCTAGATGGTACTCCCATATATGGTGGCTACCTGGGTTGTCCACCCATAAAAAGTGGTTGTCCTAGTTTTCCACCCACCTACTATGACTGAATAGGTGAACCTCCTATGTATTGTGGTTGACCTGGTGGCTCCCCCATGTAACTGAAGGTTGCCCCCTAGAAGAAGGTTGGCCTTCCAATGAAGATTGACCTCCAATGTAGGGTGTACTAATTTGGGATGTATGAGATGGAGGATAAGTAGCTTATGTAAACTTGGTTGTATGAATGACTTGACTTATGACCATTTGATCAATGGGATGACCAAGTAAAGCACTTGGTGTGTGCATGTGTGGAAATAGTGAAGTAAGAATATTACCTGACCCATGTGCGAAGGGAGATGTATGTGTAGGTGGTTGAGTCGGGTTTACCTAGGTCACCAATGTTTCTAGTAAAGAAGAAACACCAATAGTACTGCAGGAGTTGTGAAAAAATATAAGTTCCCAAGTCCTTCAGGAAAAGGAAAAGATAACGGGTTCATAACAAAATTTTGTGTAGTGGTTGAACCAGGCGGTAGTCAATAATAAGAATAAGCATCAAAATATATCGTAGATGGTGGATCAGTGAGTGGTTGGCCGAGTGGATTAGTAAAAAGAGGATTTGCGTGAGATGCAAGGATTTATACGAAGGTTGTGACTGGTTCTTCAACATGATGACCACTTCCAGGAGCTATGCTCTCAGCTTCAGAAGCTTGGTCTTCGATCATTCCTTCGTAAGAAAAATTATGTTGAGATTCTTAAGTGTCAGGTTCCATACATCGTATACTATGAAATCTTCGATCTTAAGGGAAAATACAAAATTCAAAGAAACACACTCCTATTAAAACTAAAATAAATCAACCAAGCAACAATAGGCTCAAGGTTCTTCCGAAGATGGTATGTCAAGCTGCCAACAAAGAAATGAGAAGTAGTTACACCGACCTCCATGTGATAGCCCTTCTCGGTGAAAGAAACCCTCGCTTTCATGGGATCACCCTGTAAGGGTACTAAAAGTGTGATGTGACATCTTCCATGGCTAACATAGGAATCCCCCCACAGTCACCTCTGTAGATACTTGGAAAAGGCCACTAAGGTTACCGACTCGCAGTTAGCCTCCAGGTGGGTAGAGTTGACACTCGAGACTAAACATATGGGCATGATATCTAAGTCCAAAATTATTCTAGAGGACTGAGGAAAAGTGGACCAACAGGCTCCAGAGGACCCCAAATGGATTCAAATTTCATGAAGTACCGAGACCGAATGAGTCAGTGACAGTTCAGGAAGGACCCCTAGTATACACTCTTTCCACTATGATTAGTCAAGCTTTGGAGGGATAATATCCGCAACTCTTCTGCATGAAACCTCGTGTGTATCCCCTTTGTGAGAGGGGGTTCTTGACTATGCATAAAAAAAAGTTGTATTTATTCACTCTTTATTGTTCTATAGTATGTTTAGTAGTCTTGGACAATTTACTCACTTTTACTAGTCCAAATACCCTAATCCTGTGCTATTGTTGGTGTGCTAAAACAAAAAACATTTCTAGATGGTTTTATTAGCACATGGTTGATTTTAATGGATTTTACTCAATAGGTTCATGGAGATTGAAATGATCATGTGTAAGAGACTCGACTCCAATAGAATGCAAAAAAATGAGATGAAGTTCACTCTTTTCTATGAATTCTATGCATGGGAAGGAGAAGAGTTGTATTATTCACAAGTAAGAACTCAAAACTATGTGACCTTCAATTTCTGGGATCAAGATGATGACAAAATACCAAGAAATTTTTTCCGAAAACCGAAATGCACATGCAAAACTATCTCTTTTTCCACACATATACCAAAACAAACTTCCGAAAGAATGCAAAAAAATTATTTGTTCGATTATATATGCAAGGAGATATGCAAACTTTTATGCTTCTTATATTTCAAAGGGAATGAAAGCGATCTACATTTAACACAAACAAATATGAGGCTAAAAAGAAGTCAAACAAAGCACACTAAAAAATGATGAGAAATGAAAGAAACAATGTGTGAGATAACTAGTTCAATCAAGGAATCAAAGATTCAAAGGAGAAAGAAGAAAATAACTCATGAAAATTCTCAAAGTACGAGCAACAAGAAACAAAATTCAAGGTTGGGTTGCGGAAAACAAGAGAGTGCTAATAATACAGAAAAGTGAGATGTTTCAATGAAGATAAAAAGGGCTGAAGATCAAACAACCTTTGCAAAATCTAGTTGATTAAAAATCCTAAACAATCAAAGAATATGAAATCTTTGCGAAACGAAGATAAGACAACTGAAAGGAAGGATGAACCAAGGGATATTGTTAACCCAAGGGGACCGCAACTGGGAGAAATTTGCAAACTCAAAGAAGGAAATGTAAAAGGTGATAAATGTCAAATTCTCAAGAAAACAAAGTCAAAGACCAACTGGGATACTCTAGGCTAAAAGCCTCTCAAACGTAGACTGAGAAAAGCAGGGCAGAAACAAGTGAAATCACCCAAAAAAGGAGATTTGAACCCATATTAACAAAGGAAAATGGCACTATGGTGCCCCTAGGAGGCTTAGGGGGACTGCCAATCAAGCTAATGGTGCATTGGAGTGAACTCCAGGGGAGTGCCAATTTATGAAAAAGCTAAAAATTGGCTTCCAACAGCTAAGACTTAGTAGAGAATCAGTCAATGGATATGTAAACTCTTCAATGAGGAAGAGGGAAGGGGAAATATATCAAAATGAAACATCAAAAAAGAAATATCTAATCAAAATAAAGTATTCAATACGAAACACATGAAATACTAGTTAAATTCCTTCCCCAGTGGAGTCACCATTTTTATGTTGTGAGAAATCTTACCCTGCAGACAAGCTAATCTCCCCTTTAGACCAAGACCCTTATCTTTGGTCCAAAGACAGAAGTGAACAAGTGGTTACTACTTACCCTATAAATCTAACTCAATCAATCAAGAAAGAGAGAAGAAGAATGTGTCATACCTTGTTGCGATGTCTGTCCTCATTGCTCCAATCCTTAGGCTTGATCTTCAATCTCCTCAATGCAGTTGGAGTCTCACAAATACTAGTAAATGAACTCTTCCTCTTACTATGTATGATTAGACAAATCAGATCTATCTATGAAGGCTGAAACGACAATAAAAAAGAAAATGTGGGACACATGAAATTGAAGGGAATAGGCCAAGTTTATATTAATTGGAAAGCCAAAAAGAGGCACTTACAAAGCATGCTTGATGATGCAGTAACTTCTCCAAGCTCATCTTCCATCCCTTGCATGAAAACCTTGAAATCAAAATGTTGATGTTGCTCCCAAGGTCAAAGGTTTGATATCTGAATTCTTCCTCCCTTCATCTTGGAAATACCTTCAATATATAGGCTTGAGAGGCATAATTACCATGAGATAATGAAGGATATGGTTAAGGATATAACCATAGTATAGGATTTGAGCACAACAAACCTCATCCAAAGAGTGTTGGCCCTTAGGAAAAGAAGGAGGATCCCATATTTTCCTCTAACAAGACTGACGTCACCACTTAGTGAGATACATAGTTCGATGGCTCCCCCTTAACAAGGCACGGGGGGCATCGACTCCCCCTCAACATGGGTAGGGGAGCACCACCCTTCTAAAATTCCCCAAAATGGTCGATCTTTCCAAGAAAAAGGTGTGTTTTGACTATCAAATGATAGGGATTCTTCTTGCAACGTGACTTAGGGATCATGAAAAATGTTTTTCATGGTTTCAAGGGGTTGTGACACTTATAAAAGTGAATGTGGCACTTGGTAAGATGCATGCGACACTTGAGACAGTGCATGAGACACTTAACAAGTTGCATATTTCACTTTGTGACACTTGCAACACTTAGGGTGAGAAAATCAAGTGTGAAATTTTGGCGTGTAACAATCATCGCAAATTACCCAATGTTGGTCATGAAATAAGGCCCCTAAGGAATTCATGGATTCCAAAAATCCTCACTTAAGTTGGGGCATTAATGGTCCATAAGTGATCTGAATCTCTGGGGCTGAGATCTATATGGATTGAATTCCGAGAGAGGAGGAGCTTAGTCATGCCAATATTGCATTGAAAGAAGCATGGAAAAAAAGATGTAAATGAAGTACTTGGAAGAGGAGCCTCACCTCTAAAACTAATTACTAGTAAATCACTCAGAGCTAATTAATATCGCAATGAACAATAGAAAATACGAGAGAAACCAAAATGAGTAACTTGATATTATGAGAAGGATTGATAGGCCTTTATATAGAATTACAAAATGGTACATTTGACAAATTCAAACAGAGCTCATTAAAAGAGTCTCTGTTATTATTATAATAGATCTAACTACCCAACTAACTAAGTAGTGGAAAATAAAATTGAATACAATAATGGAAAGATCTCATTCAATGAGTCTCTATTATTATAATAATAGATCTAACTACCCAACTAAGTAAGTAGTGGAAATAAAAACCAGTAAAATAATGAAGAGGTGGGACTCTCTTTGACCCATATGGGAAACTTGGTATTCCAATAAATTAATGAGGAGGTGGGCATCTCCTTGATCCACATGGACAATCTATTAGATTTATAGCTTTATGACTTTTTTCATCCGAATTTAGACCATATACCCCCTAAAATTCGGATCATTCCTCCCCCCCTTAGAAAATTATGGTCCCCATCATTTCACCCATGTTAAAAAGAGAAACCACATTATCGTACCATTATGATTACAATATGAAAATATCCAATGAAGAGAAGGGTTTTGGGTTTTGTGTGATTCACCCATAACCATGGGTTTTTGGTTGACCCATAACCTAGTTCACAATGGCATTGTACATGAGTAGAAAAATAAAGAGATTTTAATAAAATCCCAAAATAAAAATAAAAATAAATTTATGGAAAGATCGTGACTTTGGGGGTTGTGAACATCCTTCTGCAAATCTATTCATAACTTCTGCTACAAGTGATGAAATCCAATTCTGTCGAAGACCCATTTGAGATACTAAAGATATATTTCCATCAATATATGGATCTTGTTTTGAAGTGGACCATGGAGTGAGAAAAACCATGCTGAATTTGAAGGGTGTGCAACCATGTTGGTTACATACATGTGTTGATTCAAACAACGATATCTCATAAAACAAGAAAATGAAATGAAATTCTCTTAAATACCCATTTTATGTATTGAATATATATTTCTATCCATATGTGGAATTCCTTCTGTAGTTTCCTGAGTAGGTATAAAAGTACTGTTGAATATGGTGGTATGTGTGACCTCCTTGGGTCAAATACATGCTGAGATTCAATCAATGATATCTCTCAAACCAGGAAGCAAAATGTGATTCTGTGAAATACCCATTTGAGATATGGAATATATGTTTCCATACATGTGTAAATACTTCTTTAGTTTCCTTACCATGGAGGAAAATATCATTGAATATAGTCGTACGCACGACCTCCTTGGGTCAAATACATGCTGAGATTCAATTGATGATATCTCTCAAACTAGGAAGCCAAATGAGATTCTGCAAAATACCCATTTGATATATTGAAGAGATATTTCCAATGAACTATGGTACAACCTCTGAAATGTTTTGTATATGTCCTAGAACCTATTTGAAGTTGGATGAGTGTAGAGGGCCACAAAGGATGCCGAGGGTTTGTAGAGGAACATGGGTTGTTGTAGAGGTTGTGGAACCTCTCTATGCAGCATGAACACCCTGCAAATTTGTTGAAAATGTCGCAGAACAGTGGAGGTAGTGGATCCATGTATAGATGTAGTGAATCAATGTATGGATGTAGGGAATCCATGTATGGTTCTCCTTGTAATGATGAACGAAAATCTGAGGGTAAAAACAAAGCCCTGTAGTGCATGTGGACCAATTGTGATGCTTATGGTGTATGGCCCAACAAATGGATTCCGACTGTACCAAAAGGAGGTTGGTGATTGATGCAAATGTTTGTACTTGCAACATGCTTCAAACCCTTGTTCTGATGGAGAGAGTACCCACTCTAATACCACTGATACAGATCTTGGGGGATGAGATCTAGATGACTTGAATGCCTAGAGAGGATGATCTTAGACATGCCAATCTTGCATGAAAAGATGCATGGACAAAAAAACATGTAAATGAAGTACTTGGGACGTGAGGCTCAAAGATGAGCCTCACCTCTAAAACTAATTACTAATAAATCACCAAGAGTTAATTAATATCAAAATGAACAATAGAAAATATGAGAGAAACCAAAATGAGTAACTTGATATTATGAGAAGTATTTGTAGGCCTTTATATAACATTACAAAATGGTCCATTTGACAAAGTAAAAATTAGCTCATTAAATGAGTCTCTATTATTAGTATAATATATATAACTACCCAACTAACTAAGTAGTGGAAAATAAAACCCAATACATTAATGGAAAGAGCTCATTAAACGAGTCTCTATTATTATAATGATATATTTAACTACCCAACTAACTTAATAGTGGAAAATAAAACCCAATACAATAATGGAGAGGTGGAACTCTCTTTGACCCATATGGGCAACCTATTAGCCTAATTAATTAATCAGGAGGTGGGCATCTCCTTGATCCACATGGACAATCTATTATCTTTATATCTTTATGACTTTTTCATCCAAATTTAGACCATATACCCCCTAAAATTCATATCAATAAGCATTAGAAATGAAGCCTTGAACTTGAGATCCAATCTCTGAAAAAAATCATCGTTAAGATTCTCTTAAGGCTGTAGAAAAAATTCATTTTCCATTTCATGGGATCCCACAAAATAGCCAGGCCACTTGAGGCTCCTTCCAAATCTACCACTTCTACTTCAGAATTTTTCCAGACCTTCTTTGCAATTTTTACCATCGACTCCTTATCACACTTAGTTTCCTGAATTAGTACGACCTTTGTTTTTTCCTACATAATTATATTCTTTAGCATTCTATGTTTAGATGGGGCATTCAAACCTCTCACATAACATTAAATGAGCTTCACAATATTGCTTTTGTTGGTTTTGGAAATATATTTCCGGGAGCCCTATCATTTTCCCTAAGTCCATTAATTGATCTCATGTTTCCTCTATGATATGTCGATAGGGTTTTCTCCCCCACTTCTTCTCTTCACTGAGGTTTTTTTTGAGGATTTTTAGAGGGTTGGTATTTACCCCCATACTTCCTAATGTTATTGTTGAGTTCCCCTGGCCTATCTCCTTGCCTTTGCTTTCCTTTGTTTCACTTTGTAGATTTCTTGGTTGGCCTATTTTCCTTTCAGTGATTTCTTATTATCCAAGGTCTTCCCTTAGAGATTTCATATCTAATTCTACCTTTTCCACTTCCATTTCTTGATTTTCTTCATCTTAGTCTTTCTCCCCTCGATATGAATCATGATCTTCCAGATCTTGCATTTCTTACTCTTTTTCTTTACTTTCCTCTGGCCTTAATTTTAGATCTGGTCTCCTACATTTCTCTATTGATTCTTTTGTTTGTGCTTCCTTGTTCTTTGGCTCCTCTTGGGTTTTCTCCGCTATTTTTTAGTTGTTATCCTCCAATGCTTTAAATTTATTTTGAGTATTTTCCTCTTCCTTTGAATCTGGTTTCCTCGGTCTTCACCCCATCTTACACTTCCCCTAGATCTTGATAAACTCTTATGCATTTGTTCCTTCTTGATGTTTATTAGTATCCTTCTTTATATTTAGGGGGAAATCCATGAACAAATGGTCATGGATGTGGCACTTTCTACACTTGAATGAGATATGTTTGTATTCTAAAGGCTTACTCCATTCATTATCCTCGTATGACATTGTTACTGCCTCCAGGAGAGCTCCCACCATGTTCATATAAACACAGTTCCAAGCATACAATGTATATTTAGCAAGATTCGTGACCTCAAAGACCTTGATGAAGGTTCCTAGGGTGTTCCCTATTCCTTCCAAAGTCTCTATTTTCTAGAATTCTTGGGGTAGCAAATACAATTTGATCCAGACCAGGGTCATCGTGAAGTCCTCTTTCTCTGGAGGGATTCTTTCCATCTAGTAGCGAAGATAGAGCCTTGTTGAGTTGAAGAAATATGATTCTTCTTCAAATATTTTGTCTCTATCCATAGGGTTGGAAAAAATTGTTGTAAAGAAGCCTTTAGATCCCAACTTTAAATATACTTTTCTTTGAACTTTCCACCGGGAGCTCACCCATCCCATTAGATATTTTTTCAATGGTCAAATCTCCATAAATTTTCCTATTAGACCATGATCTTTCATATTTTGGATACAATTACCAATATTAGGAGAAGTGACCTCATGCCTTGGGTTTTCCTTAGTTCATGCATAGCAACCGTTCACTTTTCATTTGTCAACTCCATTATTTCTTGGCTCAATTGTACCTTCAACAATACCCTTTCATACACCCCCCATTTCAATGTCCTAAGCTTGTTTTCATGTCTTTCCCACATCCAACTCTTGCACCGCCATTCCCATACCCTCTATCCCAGCTTAGGATTTGCACACTTAGCCCTAAAACCCTACACCTACCAACCTGGTTCATTCAACCCCTTCCTCCCTAGCTATCGATATTAACTTGATAATATATATCATATTATATTTAATATTAACATTATCATAAAAATAAAAAAAAAATCTAAATCATAAAATTTTATAATTATAATTGATATTAACATGATATTATATTTAATATGAACATGATATTATATAAAAAAATAGAGGAAAAACACAAGATGGAATAACTTCGAAATACAATGTCTTAAACACCATCCTTTATATGTCGAACCTGAACAAATGTTTAAAAACTCCCAGTTGAACTTCAACTCAACATGCTTGACTCGAATCCTTTATCTCTAAAACTCCCACACAACACGCATGCCAACAATGACATATAATAATAACAATGGAAACTTACATGCCAATGATGCCATATAATATGAAAGGGAAGCGCAACAAACAAACGCATTCCAATAAATTGGGACCGATAATTTCAGGCTTCACAGGGATTAGATTCCGCCTTGGAGGACTTTCCTTGCTGCACACTCCTTGAGCATGAGAGCCTTTTCTCTCAACTGCTCTCCTATGTGAGTTGTCCTCATTCTCTTCACAACATCTTCCACCTCTTTCTTTGCGACCACCTTATGGTCACTCACGTCCACCCCTCCAAATTCTAGTCCGATCTTCCATACATCCTTTGCGAATATGAAATTGAGAAACGGATTTCCATAATAAGGAGATCCCATCACGAGAACTCCCATGCTAATGCTCTCCAAGGTAGATTTCTATCCGCAGTGAGTGATGAATAATCGCACCAATGCATGAGCAAGGACTTTCAACTAGGTCACGTACCTCACAAACAGTTCTCGATCCTTGGTTTGTTCTTCTATATTTCTATATTTGCACTTACACAGGCCCGACCACGACCAAGAATATTAGTTATTGTAGGTCAAGAAACCAAAGCCACAGCAAAATCAAAACCAAAATAGTTGAAACTTGAAAGGTGTAATAAAGGAAAACAATGTGGCAGTAAGTTACATAGGTGGTTGATTAGTCATTGGTTTTTTTTAATAGGCAAGTCACATTCTTGGATGGGACAAGTCAAGGAATCCAGAAAAGTAATAGTATACTGTAGGATGTAAACTATTTTTGGTGGAAAATCATTTGGAACTGGCTTTATCAATTATGTATGGAATTAATATTACTTCTTAACAACTATGTTTGGTATTAAGGCTAATTCTAAAATTGGTTGTGGGAAAAAGTATGAAGCACATTTAGATTTATGATCTCAACTTATTGATAGTGAATGAAAGGCATAAAACAACTTTTAAATATTCACTTAACAAATCTAAAAATCTAGGTTAAAGAGATATTAGGTTTGCTTGAGTATGTTTAGTTAACTTTTAAATATTTACTTAACAAATCTAAAAATCTAGGTTAAAGAGATATTAGGTTTGCTTGAGTATGTTTAGTTAATACATATACGAAAAATAAAATATAATAAAAGATGCATTATGAAAAACAAGATTAGCAAATTGTAGAAGGTAAGGTGTTGTAAGAAGAAAGTAGAGATGATCTAATTTCAAGTAATCTCAATTTCTGAATCCAATTTTGTAGAAGATAAGGTGTTGTAAGAAGAAAGTAGAGATGAAGTAATTTCAAGTAATCTCAATTTCTGAATCCAATTACACCTACAAGAATCTCCCCTTGTGATCATGTAGGTCTGACTAAAGTTTTTCTATGTGTTTTAATGTGATCTAAGAACTGTGAGGATAGATAGTCTTTCATCAAATGTTAATGGCAAGTGAAAGGAAAGGTTCTTTTGGGTATCTATAGATTCATGATAAAGATAATAATGAACAATAGAATAGAATGTTGATTTTTAATGATATGTAACTGTTATAGTATATTAAAACTATAATTTTTTATTTTTTTTTCCTCCAATAAAAAATTAAGTATATTTTTTAGAAACCAAAACTCAAATTGAGATGGACTTAATTTTAACTATTGGATCTCCACTCAATGAACCTATAACATAGCATGATTTGTTCTTGGGATATTAAATAATACTCCTATTTCCATTTTTCATTAGATATTGATAAATACCTCCTCAAATCCTCTTTTTAAACCCCTCTTCCAATATATTTTTCCAATAAAAAAACTATATTTTCATTATATATCCCTTATTTTTCCCAAATACCCCCTTTTATACCCCATACACTACATCCCCATTACCTACAATATATTAACTCTATTTTTTATAGTTAGAAAACCCCTTTATGAAAGTAATATATTGACTCTATTTTTCATAATTTAAAAACCACTTTATGAATGAACGTGTTAAGATATTGGTCAATAAGGTGAAGCCCCTATTCTTTTAACAAGAATGTCCCTCATACATGAAAAAAATAATGTAACACTTGAAAATAGAAGCAACAACACACAGTGGCCAAAAGATAACCCTCCAAACTTTCATATTCCTGGCAACTTGCTCTGTGCAAGACATAAAGGAATCTGTCACGATGCATGTGATGGGTGGAAATGAATATTTTCCATCATCAAAATAATGTCGTTGCTGCTAAGGAGGTTCTCTAATGCGGGCTCAATTTTTGCAGTGCAAGGAATTACTCGCCCATCTTGGAGGTGCGGTCATGGTCAGGCAGTAAGCCATCATGAATATACAGAAATCGAATTTTCCACACTTGTTTCTCCAATTCATGATCACCTCTGGAAACAAGATAAATAAGAGAACTGGTGTTTCTTATAGAAATTCCAACCATGCATTTATGAATCCATTTAGTATTTATGCAAGTGATGAAAAATTCTCGCACTTCCAACAGTTGTGCCAAATTCATGAGAGTGCTAACATGACTTTGTGTAGCGAAAGGCACCATCACTGCATGCAAAGCACATTTCAGGTTCTCTTTTTTAACATTCATCGTATCCATATCCATATCCCTTTGCTCTCTTCCTCTATTCAAGTGAAAACCATACTCCTTCGATCACTACAAATCCATATTTATATTTATAGCGTTTATGTGATAATATTATTTAATAACATTTATATAACTTTAAATAGTATACAACTATTTTCATTTTCATGAACAATTTCTTCCTTCATTTCTACCAGAAATGTTATCAAAATACCCTACCAAAAAATAGTGGATGTGGATATGTAACACCCCTTTCACTCGGCTACCAAGGTTACTATAACACTACTTGGTAGTTAACCTAGAATAATTGTAGCGCACCTTGGCTACCGTGTAGGTGTTACTACGCGGAATAACACATTCTCATTCATAATTAATCGCATGCATTTAAGCAAAGAAATACATTGAAGCTCAGAGTAAGCATAAGAATCATTTTTAACATAAATAATCCATGGCAAATACATTAATCCAAATGCATAGCAGAATGCATGATAATTATAATACACAGAGATACAAAACATAATTAAAGCATCATCTAGTACTTATCTGTAAAACAGTGGTAGAATCCACCAACCAAGTGCAGGCCTTCCACGAACCTCCCAGCCTTAGACCGCACTGCTCATCAGCTCAGCAGTGGGTCGCCCCGAGTTGGGACTAAGCTCCATGCCGAGACGAGGAATCCTAGGCTAGGCCGAGGTTACAAGGAAAACAACACACACAACAACAACAAGGAAGGGATTATTTCCCCAGGAACCTCCCACGCTCACTGCCCACATACCCTCATTCCCCACATGCCTATTCCACCCCAGGAGAATACACCTTCTTTGTCACTTGGACAGTCCTTCGGCTACTAATCTCCCTTGCCTTGGGTTACAGGAACAGGTCGGACCGGAAGTCTCCGAGCTCTGTGGCAGCTACAGGGTTCCTTCCAAAAGTCCTCTCCTTCCTTCGTGCACTCTCTCACCTGGAGAGAATCGCTCATAGGCCAAAAACCTATTCTTCCAACCTCAATCACCTCTCTCACCTGGAGAGAACGTTGTACCACTGGCCAACAAGACCCCACGCAATCTAGCACTGTGTGGTCACAACAACTCACGGGGAAAACAGACACGAGCTTCCCAACAGGTTCAACAATGGCTGGTCACTTCTTATTTCCCAATCC
>JZKD02S2386475.1:96011-113855 GCA_000966675.3 Picea glauca
TCCCTTGACATGTCCTCATGTTCTCTCCACATGGGACAATGGGATATAAGCCCAAATGTACTTATTACTTCTCGAATAAGTATCCTCACATATCAACTCAACTCAATTCACAGAGGAGTATGATCTGAAGAAATATTGTCACACATGGCACTCCATGTGGACTTCTAGAGGCTACACCCTCTAGAAACACTAGGGTCCTCATGGGACGTGTCCTTGTGTGCTTTCCACAAGGGACGTTGGGTTATAATCCCAACCGCACTTATCCCTTCTTAGATAAGTGCCCCACTTATCCCTTCTCAGATAAGTGTCCTCACAGATCAACTCAACTCAATTCATAGAGGAGTATGATATGGAGAAAGTCTGTCACACATTGCACTCCATGTGGACTTCTAGAGGCTACACCCTCCAAAAACACTAGGGTCAACTCCCATAGTGTATGACGTCAAGGGTCAACTCCCTTGACATGTCCTCGTGTGCTCTCCACATGGGACGTTGGGTTATAATCCCAACCACGCTTATCCCTTCTCGGATAAGTGCCCCACTTATCCCTTCTCGGATAAGTGCCCCACTTATCCCTTCTCGGATAAGTGTCATCATAGATCAACTCATCTCAGTCACAGAGTAGTATGATCTGGAGAATGTCTTAGGAAGCTGCAAACATCAACACTCCCTCTCAAGGAGGGAGGCATTCTCTGCCACACCAAGTCTGTCATGGAAGTACTTGAACTTTGTCTTGGTTTGGTAAGAACATCAACAAACTGCTCATATGTAGGAAATTACTGCACCAATACTTCCTTCCTCTGCACCATGTCTCAGATGTAATGGTACTTGATCTCAATGTGGTTCAATTTTTCATGAAACACTGGATTATTAGATATCTTCACACAACTTTTGTTACCATAATGAATAATGGTGGAATCCAGCACATGTTTAGATAGATTTACAAGGAGCTTGTGAAGCCACACTGCTTCAATAAATGTCATAATTAATACAATGTACTCTGCTTCTGTTGTTCTCAACGCCACAAAATTTTGTTTCTTGCTACACCAGGAAACCATGGAAGATCCCAAAGTGAAGCAACACCTGAAGGTGCTCTTTCTGTACACTGCGATCCCTACCCAATCAGAGTCAATATATTCCTTCCATATTATATCAATACTGGAAGTATATCTCATACCATGTCGAATTGTGCCTTGCAAGTATCTCAACACATGCTTCACAACAATCCAGTGTGTCTATATCGGTTGGCTCATAAATTGGCTAAGTGCACTCACTGCATAGCAAATATCTGGTCTGTTGTTAACCAGATACATCAATGATCCAATCAGTTGTCTGTACGGGGTCGGATCAATCTCATCTGAATCGAAAGAAGACACACATAGTTTCTTCATATTCGTCACCATAAGTGTAGCCATGAGTTTCAAGTTCAATAACTCAAACTTCTTCAATTTCTCAACTATGTACTTCCCTTGACTCAGGAAGATCTCATCAGTTTTTTTTTTTTTTTGCCACACCTCTAGTCCCAAGAAGTAGTGAAACATACCAAGGTCCTTCATCTCAGACTCAGAGGCCAACACATACTTTCATTCAATAATAAGTCTCTCTGTACTAATGCAAAATAAATCAACAACATAGAGGACCAAAATCAGGGACTCACCATTAACAATCTTGTAGTATAGGCTAGAATTGACAACACTTTTGTTGAAGCCCAAAAATAATCTGGTTTCCATCAATCCTTGCATACAAAGCTCGAGGTGGTTGCTTGATTCCATACAAGGCCATTTTCAACCTGCACACATGAGACTCCTTCTCATGTATCACGAAACCATCTGGTTGCTCGAAGTATACTTCTTCCTCAATCTCTCTATTGATAAATGTTGTCTTCACATCCATCTGATGTAGTCTCCAACCCATGGATGTCGCAAGGGAAATAATCATCCAGATAGAAGTGTATCGAGGAACATGAGAAAATTTATCCTCATAATCTATTCCCTCCACCTAAGAGAATCCTCTGGAAACAAATATTTCTTTGTGCTTCTTGGTACTCTTGTCAGCTGTGTGCTTGATACTCTAGAACTGAGAGTGTCTCAATAACTGCTCCCTCTAGAGCTAGAGGTGACTCATCCTTTGTCTCTACTTCCTCTAACACTGAAGGTAGCTCTTCCTCCTTCTCTGGAGGTAACTCAATCTCTCCTCCCTCTATATGTAGTACCACCTTCCTATTTCGGAGTGCCTCTACATACACTAGAATTGCTGCCATGCTTACTCCCTCAAGATCTCATGGATCAACTCATGTACCAAGATTGTTATAACTACTCTCTTTGAATCTCATATTGTATCTTCCTCCATCACAGGGTCCATGACCATAGCTTGCATTCGTGGTTAATAAATATGTCTCTTCTATTTGGCATGGTCCTCTCTTGGGAGGTACATTGCTCCTAAAGACTACCTATTTATGAGCATCATTTATGGTGATGTCCCTCCATGACATCATGTTTGGAAGGTCTTTCCATCCATGTTTGATTATTTTCTTGAGATAGATGATTCCCCTTGAGTCTTGACTCAAAAATAGATCTCGCTACCTGCCATGTGATCTCACTGTCCACTAACCAGGTCCTTCTTCTGGAGACTGTACCAACAATAGAGAATAACAAGTGGATTGATCTCCTTTTCTCTTTCATTTCTTGCACCAGTTACAATCGATGATGTATTGAATAATACCGACAGTGATGGTATTTCCCCCAACCCTAATGGAAAATCTCATACCCTACTCACATGCCACCACCATAATAAATTCAAAAAACATATTCAGGCGGTCCCGGGCATCACCATTGGTGTGAGTTTACATAAATTCCAGTTGCATCATGTATAACCAACACTATTTTAATAGCCATCACATTTTCAAATGAGAAAAATGTTGCAGTCTAATTTCCTTTGGCGAAAATATTATCGATTCTTCAAGTGTAGTTTCCAAGGTTTTCAAAAGGCTCGGTTGTAGCATGCATTCCAGGGTATGCCAACAGTATAGAAGAATCATTGTCAATGGACAGTTCCTAGTTCCAACTATCTATGTCCATGATGGATACACTGTCATTGTTACATCTGTTAACAAAGGACCATACAATTCCACTGTTTATTGGCATGGAGTGAAGCAGTTGCGTATAGGTTGGGACAATGGATCGAAATATATTACACAATGCTCCATTACATTGGATGGAAATATTACGCATTGATTTACCATTATTGGACAGGTAGGAACCATAATGGACAACATGAGATAAGTTTCCTTGCCCGAAAACATTTCGGCTATATGTAAAAAGTGGAGAAACGTACCTCCTACACCGAAATTTACAAAACAGATGTAAGCGTCATCTCCATGATCTAGACTATAGATGTTCTTGTTACTTCCAACAAGCCCATGGGAAAATACTATATGGCTTCTCGAGCTTACAATATGGTCGCCCGAGCATCTCTCACCAAGCACACACAAATATATTTACTTCTCCAATGTTCCTCTACTTGCAGTATTGCTTTGGCGAATGGAGAGAACCCTAATCTCATCAGCGCCTGGTCATGCACGACCATGACCATACCACGACTGTCTGCACAGAGAAGGGCCCGTTCACAATGGCTTCCTTGATATCCCAACCACTTTCCTCACCACTTGTTGGAATGAAACAAATCATGTGGGAACCAAATTGCACTCCTCTTCATGCATGATGTCCAACAACACAGATTTCAATTTTCAGAAACCCATAGCAAAGGCATTAACTCTAGCCCGAGATAGCTACTCATTGAGCGATCACTGTTGTTTTTCTTCAACATTTTTTGTATGGGTATATTATTTTTCATCTACAAGAAATAACAGGTCAAATGAATATGTGGGAGGCATAATTTGATGGACACTTCTCTTAATGCAGTCCATAGGTATCCCTAAAAGCACAAGTGTCTTATCCCAAACTTGGAGACATTTATCACTATCGACATCTTGTGAAAAAACTTTGTTTGTCTTGCAATTAGAATTGTAATATATACATCCTGTTCACTGTCCTTTTCATCATATCTCTCTTGCAGTGGCACAAAACAATATCTTTCATTGTAACTGGGTACAGTTCCCCTCACAATATTTGTGTTGACGATCCCCGGATGATCAACAATCACTTGGACTGCTGCTTTGGAGTAAGTTTTCTCGGAGATCGGAAGATATTGCACTCATCCACTCCCATCAGCATGTCAATGGATATTCCAGAGAAGATCGACAGCAGTTACTTCTATACTGAAGGCGAGTTTCGATCGATTTTAGCCATGCATGGAAATCCATATAAAATAACTGCCCTCCATAGTTTACTGCACAACCAGCTTCCCTCTAGCAGGCACGGATTGCCCCATTTTCCCGGGCCTTCTCGTGAGGGAGACAACCCAGTCCTGCTCTAATACCATGTTGGTTTTTATTCGTATGAGATATGAGATATATTCGTTGTATTATTACAATAATGAGTGTTCCATATATAGGGAACATAAGGTGACCATCCATGAAAGGATGTGTCCCTTGAATAATCAATAACTATTTATTATTCTTATTTACTTATTATATATGATATTCAATAATCAATAATAATTATATTATTAATTATTATCTTTAGAGAATGTCTTCCCAATGTTGTCTAAACATCAACAGGAGAGTCATGGGCCTCAGTCCTATATGAATATGGTAGGGTCTATTCCTTTTTATTTGTTTGGTGCATTTGGAAACAACACTTTCTCATTGTTTGCTTTCTCGTCAGGGGGAAACCCTACCATTGGTCAACCAAACCCTATGTAAGGCTTCATCCCTTTAGAGGGAGTGATGACAAGAGTTTACTCCTCACAAGGTCTTGGAAATCCCTAGCAGGGCTTGTTTCCTTCGCAAGGGATGTCGATCGGGGGAAAACCCTCCCACACTCAATGTAACCATGGGCAGGGTTCAGTACCTATGCCAGGAGGATCAACTAGGGGCATCCCCAACCAAGGTTCTTGGAATTCCATGTAGGGAGAAATCCCTACACAAGGTATTTCATCCAATTACATGAATTTGTCAGTGATGTATAATCAAGAGAAAACTCCTTTTACTAGCCAAGGCCACCATGGGTTCTACCAAAACATTGGCCAACAAGTAAAATTTTCCTGGCAACCTGGTACCAATCAAAATCTAGGCCCCTCTTTTCCTTTGAATACTCCACAACCTATACTACCTTTCCTGGCAACTCTTCATTTTCCATACTTGTCAAGGATGTTGAACGATCTGATCTATCATGATTCATGTTGGTGCCCCATGCCAACTAAGTTTCCCTCGAACATCCCTAGGTTTGAGGGAAATCCTGGTGAAGATCTAGGTGATAGTGTTACAACATTTAATTTATGGTGCTAATCCAACTCATTGAAGGATGACTCCATTCAGTTGTGGTTATTTCAACGATCTCCTATAGGGGGTGTTGAGAAATGGTATATCGATCTCGATATCTCAAAGTATGCTTACTTTAACGACTTGAATATGGTTTTCTTAAACCATTTCTAGTTATCGCTGAGATACGATGCCGACACCGACTTATTTTCCAACTTCGAGCAAACAAAAGTCGTCCATATCTCGGATGACATCCGAGAATGGCGTTGCCGAAATAGCTTGATCAAAGTGAAGGTCTCTCCTGCATTTTTTCTTGAGTGGTTCCTAAAGTCCTTCAAGGTTCTTTATGTATCCAAAGACGTCGTGACATCCATATTTTTTTTTCTGAAGAAGAGGATATTATGAGAGCTCAACAACTCGAGTTGATTTACTCTCAATGTCGTATGTTGTGCGAGATCCTCCTAGATGCACCACGACTGAATTTCGACAATACCAAACATAATTTTTGGCCTCATGCTGATGGTATAGTAGGCCCAACACAAAGTAAGCCCACATATCAGTTGATGTTGGCTATTATGGGTTGACCCAGGTTCTAACTACAATATTACCGAGTTCCCTTTGACCATCGGCCCTTATAGATACCAGAAGGAAACACAAATCACAAAATGCATTTCCCAGTCCCACCTGAGATGGATTCAATGGGTGGCCACAGGACTCAGGTGTCTGCAACCATGGGATGGGATGTGCTTCACTTTTAGTAGAATTAGATCTGTTATCATGTAAACTTGTCAGAGTCTTGTGGGTTTGTGGTTTCTACCTAACTCTATGTTTTTCCTTGTCTCTCTCCTTTCGCAAACCAATTCTTAAGTCTTTTCCCCTTTGGCTTGTAAAATCGTTTTCATTTCCCCCCATTTGTGTTTAAAGTTCCCCAGTCTCCCTATTTTCCCAGCCGCTATCCAGTCGTCCAAGTCTTTGTTTACATAGGACGCAATCGTGGGCTCAAAACGCGACACTCAGAACGGTCCGTTCTGGACTCGAATCAAGCAAAAAGGCAGGTTCATATTTCAATGGCGGAAATTCCATGTGGATTTCAGATTAGTGGCTCATAGGTGTTCATAATATTAAAATTTGTGTGAATTATAGTGCCAGAGTAAAAGGCCCGAAGAGAGCGTGAGTCATTGATCTTTAAAGGGACGGGTGGCAGTTGATCCAAGTGTTCAGGGAAATAAGCTTTGGGAATTTGGAAATGAGAAGTGTGTGGAGTTACCAAAGCGCCGAAGTCCCAAAGTGCCAAATCATCGAAGTGTCGAAGTCACCGAAGTGCCGAAGTCCCGAGGTTTTGAAGTGTTTCTCAACCGTCCAATCCAGGAGGACACACGTCAATTTATAGCCAACTTCAGGTGCAAAGAAGTTGAAATAAGAAGTTTGAGTTTTAACTTTCCCAGAGTCCGATGGTCCGAAGTAATTCTCAGTCGTTCGATTCAAGAGAACACGTTGTCAGATCCATAGCTGTGGGTAAAAATAGCTGAAGGAAAAGTTTTGAGTTTTGAGTTTTGATTTTCCCGAAGTCTGAAGCCCCAATGCAAAGCATATCTCGACTGTCGATTTGAAAAGAGAAAATTTGATCCATCAATCTAAAAGGTGTTAGAGCTGGGCCATTGATAATAAAGCCTCATCTTAGATCAAAAGATCAATGGTCATGCTCCATTGCAGGGTCGGAAGGTGCGCACGTTTTTAAATTTTCAAGGGCGGACCACAATCAGAACCGTGGTTTTTAGAAAGGGATGTGTGGTCATTCATGGTGAATTGCAGGGAAAAAAGTGGTTTTCTTTCAAACCACCCTTGGTCATGCCTGCAATCATGCAATTGCGTAGGGTCATGGACCTAGGTCACATTGAAGAAGGAGCGATGGAGAGGAGTTGCACCGAAGGACAAAAGCACTCATATTGGTCACAAAAGAAGATCTGCATGGCCTCGAGGCATTCAGATTGACTCAAAAAATTCATGGGCACTGCCTGGAACATTCATGGATGTCAAGCCTCGTCTCGATCCCGATGAAGGTAGTTAATGGAAATGGGGGCGGTAGTTGAGACCTCGTATCACCCCATAAATGGAAAGCATATTGAGAGTTTTTGTGGGGGGAGATTGTCAATCTAAAGTTTCCCGAGGGAAGGATTTCCCTGAAAATCACATAACTAATTCGGGCTCGCATCTGACATAAAAATGCCTACACAGGATGACAGAGTAGGTACCGAATGGAAACTTTGAATAAGGGGGTCTGATCGCATTCCTGGTGGTTGCAGCATTTCTAGTATATATAGGCAGTTTTGATATTTTTTTAAGGTTGAATGGTTGAGCTAGGCTCCCTTACTATTGTAATATTTTGATGAAAAACACTGTTTCTCTAGTTATGTACTTGATTTGAGTCAACTTGTCTTACTCCATATTATTTTCCTCTGATACTAAGAGAGTTTATGAATGACTGATTCACATGGATTTTTGTGACTATATTATGATGAATGCTTGATTATAGTGATGTTATGGTTTCTTTCATTTTCCTTGAAATTTGAATCCAAGAGGATCTTGTGTTTGAGTTTTTCCTCCTTAGGATGCTTGAAGACCTGATTTCCATAGCATACCTCTACATCTTTCTCACCAAAGTCTTCCTTCTACTCACCTTTACTCCAACTTACTGACTGAAGTTAATCCAAGGCCTCAATTGCTTGTGCATTCTAGTCCAGATTTCTGAGTTAGAACATTATTATCATTGAGTCTTCTCCATTTTACCACCTAAAAATCATTTACATTTACTGTACAAATTGATGGGTATCGGGCTTACCTTCTATGAAATCTGAGGGTGACTTCTAGTGCTAACATTTCTGGCACCGTTGTTGGGGGACTTGAAGACTTTTCCCTGGGATAGAATGACAAAGAGGCTCTAATTCTGAAGGTGCATCAGATATTAGTACCATTGAAGATTGCATCTTTCACCTGGTGACTCCATTGTTTCGAGTCAACTGTTTCAATTGTGGATCCGAAAGGCAGACACACGAGGTCTAATCCATTACTGCGTCTAGCCACACTTGAAGCTGACCCAGATAAAATTATCAGAAAAGGAAAAAACACTCAGGAAGGTAATTCAACTGATGTACCAGGTGATCCTGGTAATCTTGTTAATCCCTCTTTACAAACTCCAGTAGTTTCTTCTTATTCTTATGTTATACCATTTACTGGAATTTCAAGAAATTTGAATTTTGTGAGTTTTCCTGTTGATTTATCCCCTCCTATTCTTGGTTTGGAAGGAGAGAGTTTTGACACCCCTATGTCCCCTGAAGTTGTGAAGTGGTTCTGACCCAGGACCTTAGAAGGATTTCCCACTCTAGGATTTACCACTCCTCCCCCTATTAGAGTTGTTGTAGTTACAGAAGGGGAAACCTTTCTTCCCTCTAGCCCCTCATCTTTTTATCTCCTAACGCTTAGCCTTTTCCTTTTTCTCCTAGAAGCACAACCCCAGTCTCACCTGTCCAAAATCAATATCCTCCTATTTCTCCTCCATTTCACGTTCAAATGGCAGGTGCTAATCCTCCTAGGAACAGGATGGATGAGATATTGGTTGCTAGATATGCCCCTCTGGTTTTACCTCAGCCTATGAATGTTATCCCAGCCATGGAATAACTTAAGTACATGCCCTAGTTCACAAGGGAGGGATACGTGACTGCAGTAGAGCACCTTGCATCCTTTTATAGATTTGCAGAGATTCATTTCATCTAAAATGAAGATGTGTGGATGAGATTTTTTGTATAGAGCCTTGATGGTGATGTCAGGGATTGGTTTAAGGACTTTCCTCCTAGATCTATTGACGATATTGTTGCTCTAGATGATTCATTCTTAAGACATTGGGGGAATAAAAAATATCTCCTTTATTATATTATAGAATTCGGTACACTTAAGAGAGAATAAGGGGAATTTGTTTCAAACTTCTCGAAAAGATTTAATAAGATGTATAAAAATATTCCCGCTGAAATTAAACCTACAAAAACCTCCACCAAGATGACTTATACTAGTGCTTTTGACCTTGATTTTTACCTCTTGTTGAGAGAAAGAAGAGCTACCTCCTTGGATCATATGCAAGATGCAACCCTTGAAGTAGAATCCAATATATTGGCAACTGACAAGCTTGGGAGTAAGGTTGATAGAGATAGAAGAAAAGGTAGGTCTGAAACTTTGACTTCTATTTCCTCTACCTCCCCCCATCAAATGGATGAAGTGACCAAGAAACTAAAATCACTTTCTGCTAAAGTGGAAAGGTTGGAATTGGAAGGAAAGAAGAGCTATAGGAATCCCCCAAATGCTGATAATAGGGGTAGTTTCAAAATACCAACTAATTCCCCTCAGACCATCCAAAGACATCAAATAAACACAGACAAATATGATTAGAAAATCCAAACTCCTCTCCAAAATAACTTGGTTATTGATGAATATGAAGAGGAAGAAGATATTGATCCTGAGGTCCATTTCCTTGGAGATACCTCTTTTTCCCCTCATTTAACTCAGTCTGCATACAAAGAGGCCCTCATGAGTAATCAACTGAATGAGATGAGTAAAGCAGAAAAGACCAACAACGATATGAATAAATATGACCTCATATCCAAGAAGAAATAAGGAAAGCCTGGCATTCCCGAGCAGCCTGCTAGAGCTAAGAAACCTGCTAAAGATATAGCAGACAACAACAACAAAAAGAAAGGCACAAAGCCCCCCACCAGTGGTCAAAAGTCCTATCCTAGAGGTGAAGGAGATTCTGAAGCATCCCTCCCCTTATATCTTTGAGCATGAGATTCAAAATATTAGAATCCCTATACCTCTCTCAGAGTTAGTCAAGCATGAGTATTTAAAAAGGTGCTTATCAAAAAATTTAAGCCCAAATTTGCATCTCACTCCACAGACTCAGTTAACCTCCAAGATGAAAGGCCAGTTGTTATATTAGGGCCTTTGGTAGAGGATAGAGACGACTCCTCCCCTCGCTTCTACACTTCATTGAACATCCATGATAAGGTGTTGCATAACTTCTTGATGGATTCAGGGGCATCTGACAATCTTATGCCTAAGATTGTCATGGAAGAGCTCGGGTTGGAGGTTACAAAAGCCTACCACGACATGTATTCTTTCGACTCAAGGAAGGTGAAGTTCCTTACGGTTATCAAAGACATGGTCGTTTCTCTGTTCCAACTGCCAACAAAGAGCGTGGTCATGGATATCGTAGTGGTTGATGTTCCCCCTAAGTTTGGGATGCTCCTGTCTAGATCTAGATAAAGATACTGGGGGGAACCTTGCAGATAGACCTTTCATACACCACCATTCCTGTGTTTGGGGGTGAACAAAGGAGACTTTACAGGGAAGCACAGCTTATGTACATCATTAGTGATGAAGCAAAGCCCACCAACCATCCTATTTTTTCTTTTGACACTGATTTGGGATCCAACATATTGCAGCTCACGGATGCTCCTCAAACTCTTATTGAAATCAGAAAGTAACCCATTATTTTTTGTGAAATCCCTCCTCCAACTACCTATGTTTGGAATATTTTATTTGATGGACCCTGTTGTAAAGAAGGTGTTGGTGCTGGAGTGGTCTTTGTTTCACCTTGTCAAGAACCTATACCTTTGTCCTACAAACTAGAATTTGAAACTACCAATAATGTGGCAGAGTATGAAACTATACCCTCTATACCTGACAATGTCCAGTATTAGAAGGTGTTTGAGGATGATAATGAGATCAAAAATTTTCTTGAGTCCGTTGATGATTTCTCTTCTTTACATAATTATCAGGATCATGATTATGAAAGTAACCCTCATGCAGATGTATTTTTAAATAAAATTTCCAATCACCATATTGTTCAGCTGCCTAGCAACCATATTCCAAAGGGACTAGTTCCTTTAGAAAGGTTATTTGATGGGAATGATGTGGTAGTAAAGTTTAAAGGTTCAACTGATGATGCCGATATAACTGAGTACAATATTGGTACAAAAGAGGATCCCAAATTTGTCAAGTTGTCAAGCAACTTGTCAAGAGAGAAAAGGGATGAATATGTTGAACTGTTAAAAGAGTTTGATGATTTTCTTGCCTGGACATATGAAGAACTCAAAACATATGACACAAGTATCATTGAGCACAAAATCCCATTGAAGGAAGAGTCCAAGCCATTTAGGCATAAGTTAAGACAAATAAATCTTATGTTGCTGCCCATTATGGAGAAAGAGGTAAAAAATATTTTGGATGCCCAGATTATCATTCCTTTGAGGTATTTTGAATGGGTGATCAACTTGGTCCCAGTGAGAAAGAAGAATGGAGAAATCAGACTATGTTTCAATTTCTGATATTTGAATAGAATTTCTAAAAAGGACAACTACCCCTTACCAAATATGGAACACATATTACAGAGTGTGAAAGATGCATCTAGGATGGCCATGATTGATGGTTTTTCTAGCTACAATCAGGTCTCTATATTACCTGAAGATAGAGAGAATAAAACTGATGCAGGAGCATTTCTCCCAAGCCAACCATGTGCCAACCATCCAACTAGCACAACGCGCATTTAATGAATAAGGAGAGGCGCAACCCTCTTGTTTCAAATTTTGAATTTGAAATTTATATTAAATGTTTATAAGGCTGATAGAGACAAAGCCATGCCTTTGAGCAAGCGTTAGGTAGAAGTAGCCTTAAATGGTTGTAAGGATGGATCTAGCTCTGATCTGGACTAGACAACCCATTCAATGTAAAGTTAATGTAATTGAATAGTGTAGGTAGCTTGGAGGGAAGAGCTCAAAGAGCCCCCTCATGTAAGAGATATTAGATATTATTTTGGAGTTAGTGGTAGGAGAGCTCTGCATGAGATGAGTTGTTGAATAGAATAGAAAGGAGAGGAGAGAAGGAGCCGAGACTCTGTCAAAGTATAAGATCGAACACATTTGTAAAAAGAGGCATTTTACATTAATACAAACAACAGTTTTTCTTACATGTCATTCTGTGTTGTGTGAATGTTTTCATGTGTTCATTATATGTTGTAGATGTATGTTGTAGGTGTGCATTTTCAAGGACAGACATAATTCATTGTCTGTTGATTCCTTTGATTTTAGGTTGGGTTCTTGAGGCTTCATGCCAAGAGGGTGTGAGAGAATGCTCCGGGTTCTGAAAGCCAGTGCATAGATGCACTCCTGAATTCTGCGGAATTTGGGCAAGGACGTGCCAGGAGGGCACATTAGCTGAAGTCGTTGACTCAAGGAGAATCCTCAAGGTTGTTGAATACCTTGGAGGTGAAGACTGTGCGGAGGAAAGCACAGAAGAAGACAGAATCTCTGAGGAGTTCTGTAGAGCTCTACCAGGAGGGCATTGAGCAGATGCATGGGTTGCATTGAGGAGAAGAACTCTATCTTGAGTTTAGAGAAGAAATAAATTCTGAGGAGTTATGTAAAGAACTTCCAGGAGGGTATTGAGAAAGTGCACAGAGCGCACAGGAGAATTCTGCCTAGAGTTTGTTGAAGGGAACAAAATCACTGAGGGATTCTGTAGGAGCTCCGCCAGGAGGGCATTGAGTAAGTGCCAATTTTCACAGGAAGAAATATTAGAGTTATAAGGGAGAAGGAAGTGTCAAGAGGACCTTCACAGGGTTGTTTAATACCCTATAGACTCAGTAAGGAGTTGCTTGAGCAAGAGACTACCAAGAGGGCATCAGATTCTCCATCTAAGGGAGAAAAAAGGGTTAAGTCCCTTAGAGGTCTGATCAATAGAGAAGCTCAGGACAGACAACACGTTCATGTGTGCAGGGACCCTGTAGGAATCACAGAGGTCGTGAAAACCTTTCAAGGTTTATGAGAATAGAAGCTCAGAAGAAAAAGTGCTTTTGTGCATAAGAGCGATAGCTGCAAGGAGTGCGGAGGTCGAAGGATCCTTCGAGGATTCAAAGAGAACAAAGCACAGGAGGAAGAGTGATTTCATGCACAGAGCCCTGCAAGTATCGCATAGACTGAAAGGAGACCCTTTGGAGGGTTTGAGTTCGAGGAAGCTTAGGAGGGAAAGTGTCTTCAGGAACACAGACAAACGATGTGAGTAGAGGCTTCGTAGCAAGGAGCAGAAAGCAAAGGCCGAGGCCTTTTGAAGCATTTGAAATATTCCAAAGTGAAGGAAGAAGCGTAAGCTCAAGGGAGGAGATACAGTTGTCATCAATTCAGGTGCTGGAAAAAGATCTGGACCATTGGAGTTTCATGTCCAGGCGCAGGCAGGAAAGCGTAGTGCAGGAGGAAGAGATTTGGGCAGTCAGATCTTGCGAAGATAGCTGATAGCCATCAGATCTGTGAAATGTTGCATGAGATTTAACTCTTGTATGCGCAGAGGAGAAGACCCGTCAAATTCCTGAAATGGTGAAAGCATTGGGACTGTCCATCTGTGGAGGACGTGTGTCATGAGATCCTCGTATCTCAGGGATTCAGGCATCGAAGAGCGAAATGGAGAAGTCTTTCAACTTCGCGACTTGCAAAGTCCTGAAGTGATCGAGGAGCTACCGGGAGTTTGAAGGACCAGTGATCGATGTAGTTGTGGTCGTGAAGTCCTGAAACACTGAGAACATCAAGACCGTCCAACAGGAGGACACGTGGAAATGATCGTGGCATCGGGAGAGTCCCGAAAAGGCCATTTCGAGATTCCGGGTATCGGGGAATGCAAAGGGCAAGAATTCAGGATTCTTGACCTGCGAGATCCCGAAAGGATCTGAGCCGTTGGATGCGGGAGGATCACAGTCGTTGATCTCCCTTTGATTTGGTACTTTGGTATTTCGGGTACCGGGAAGTCCAAGGAGCAAGGGTCGGGCAACCTTGCATCGCGGGATCGTGAAATGTGAAATCCCGAAGGCATTGAAGAGACATGGAGGAAGTCGACATTTCGGCATACCGGGATTCGGGATTTCGGAATTCCTGAAGGCAAGGAGTCCGTGCTCTTGGGTTAGAAAACCCCGAAGTCATGAAAGCGTGACAGATCCTTGTAGCGAAACAGTGAAGGCGGGGATTTCGGGTTTCAGCATACTGGGGATCCCATAGACAGAGAACTCGACAACTTCACATCGGAAGTCCCGAAGTTGTGAAACGCGACACATCCTTTGGAGGAGAAAGTGGCTAGGGATTTATCATTTTAGGCATCAACACTTCAGCCATCTCGATGACTAGGAGTCGGGGCTCTTAGTGTTGAAAACCACAAAGTAGGTTGCGGTCACGGGAAGAGCAGTCACATGGACCGAGATATGGCCCAGGGGGATAATCATCGTTGAGCGCCATTCGGGAATTTCAACATTTCGGTGATCGGGGGATCGAGGAGGCAGAGACTCTCGACAGTAGGGCTCACGGAGTCTCGAAACTCGAAATTACTTTTCGAGAAAATACCGAAGGTCATATTCGGTAACTGTGGGAAGGTGAAGCTCGTGCCTGATGCATGTTCGCGCAGGCAGGGTTTCACAAGGACCTATGGATTGGGCTCGTGAGGCCTCAAGGAAGGCCAAAAGAACCATTTCGGTTCTTTGGATCCGAAGGATAGAAGGATCCTAAGACCGAGAGGTCGTGCAGAACCTGCTGAGGCAGGGGGTGCTGCATCAACAACACTCACCACTCCTTCGGGTACATTCATGTATGCTAAGATTCCCTTTGGGTTGATGAACGCAGGAGAGACCTTTCAGCGAGCCATGGACATCGCCTTTATTGGAGAGAAGGGAAAGTTTTTGGTCATTTATTTGGATGACATAACAGTGTTCTGACAATTTGATAAAGAACATTATGGTCATTTAAGAAGGGTCTTCTTGAAATGCAGAAAATTTGGTCTCTCTTTAAATCCAAAAAATTCATTATTTTCCATGAAAGAGGGGAAATTGTTAGGAAACATTGTGTCAGCCGAGGGAGTAAAGATTGATCCAATAAGGGTAGAAGCTATCCAAACTTTTTCATTCCCTAGATCCAAGAAAGAAGTCCAGTCTTTCTTGGGGAAAATTAATTTTTTGAGAAGGTTTGTTTCAAATTTTGTTGAGTTGGTAAAGTTTAGCACAACCATGTCGAGGAAAGGGAATGAGATCAAATGGACTGCTGAATCTCGCAACTCTTTTGATCAAATACATAAGACCTTCACTGAATCACCTGTTCTCATCAGTCCTGATTACTCCAAAGATTTTTGGATTTTCTCCTTTGCTTCATTTGACACAGTAGCAACTATTTTGTTGCAGAAGAATTCTGAAGGGTTAGAGAAACCCATTTCCTTTTTAAGTAGGGCTCTGAGACATGCTGAAGTAAAGTATGACATCATGGAAAATAAATCCTATGCTTTGGTCAAAGCTCTCAAATATTTCATATTTCATGTGCTGCATTCAAAAGTCATTGCATATGTCCCTTCATCTTTTGTGAAGGAGATCCTCATTCAGCCTGACATAGACGCAATAAGGAGCAAGTGGATTGCCAAGATCCTTGAATTTGATCTTGAGATAAAGCCCACCAAATTGGTTAAAGGCCAAGGTTTATTTAGGTTGTTGGTTGAATCTAATTGCAAAGCTTTGGGGGTCCATTTCATCAACAGTTGTTCAGAAAATCAGCAAGTTGAGTTGTCTGATGAAGGTTCTCAAGTCATCCCTCCATTGGAAATATGCACTTGGTACAAGAACATTATATTTTTCCTACAGAGGTTGCAGCCTCTTGATGGTATGGAAAAGAACAAGGTGAGATCGTTGAAACTCAAATCAATTAAATATTGTCTTATTGATCAAGTTTTATATTGGAAAGACCCTTTAGGAGTTCTTTTGAGATGTCTAGACCCATAGGAAGCCCAAAGTATTATGTATGATTTTCATGACAGTTTATGTGGGGGGCATAACTTTTGTAGAACCACAGCCTATAAGATTCTCAGGGTTGGGTATTTTTGGCCTAGTCTCTTCACTGATGTTTGTGCAAAAATTAGGTCTTGTGTCAAGTGTCAAAAATTCTATGGAAAACAACAACTCAAGTCTTTGCCATTGAAACCTGTGGTAGCTTCAAGTCCCTTTCAACAGTGGGGCCTAGATTTTGTTGGGGAAATTCATCCTTCTTCAAGTGGTCAGCATAGATGGATCTTGACTTCCACTGACTACTTTACTAAAGGGATAGAATCCATCCGCACAAGAAATGATTCCCACGTGGTAATCAATGGTTTTATTGAGGATATTATAGAAAGATTTGGTTGTCCAAACAGAATTGTCATTGATAATGCTGCATCTTTCAAGGTTGAACCATTGATTAAGTTTTGTGAATAGTTTGGAATCACATTGATTGACTCTACTCCTTACTACCCCCAAGGGAATGGACTGGAATAATCCTCTAACAAGAGCCTTATTAAGATCATCAAAAGACTATTAGAGGACAACAAGAAGGACTAGGATACAAAGATTAAATTTTCTTTATGGGCTGATAAGGTGACAACAAAAATATCTCTTGGTATATGTGCTTTCCAGCTGGTGTATGGATTTGAGGCCATATTTCCCTCTCAACTTGCCTTACCTATGGAAAAATTCCTCCAAGACTGTCAAGGAGAACTAGACACTAGTACATTTGAGTCAAATTTCGACGGTGCGTTCGACGCAATTGCCACTTTATATTATCGGGAGAACGACAAACAATGAAACCCCTCAAACGTCATTTCAAATGACGTCTCTTTTTCGAAAACATAGATTTCATCGTTATTGCGACGTCTTGGAGGTGGCATGACAGACGTCTCGAACGTGGCAAGACCGATGTCTAAAATGTGGCAAGAGAGACGTCTGGAACGTGGCAAGACCGACGTCTAGAATGTGGCAAGAGAGACGTCTAGAACGTGGCAAGAGAGACGTCTGGAATGTGGCAAGACCGACGTCTTGAAGGTGGCAAGAGAGACATCTAGAACGTGGGAAGAGAGACGTTAAGAGGTATCATCTCCAACGTGGTTGCTATGGGAGCGACACTCCAAGATGTCGCAATAGCGACTATGTTGTAGGTATTTAAAAAAAAAATACAATATCAATACTAAGAAGGATAGGTACATTAACCTTTGCTAAGATACTAGCCATATCAATATTTAAATCTATATCATCGGTCTTAGGCAAGGTTGGTTATAAGGAATTTTATGGGGAACCCTTGGAGAAAACATTAATTTGGTAGATAAACTCACAATGGAAGCCCAAGGACCAAGTAGATCTAAAGCTTGGCTCCAAGGGATTTTCTATAGCAATGCATAGAGGAAAGATAATGTGTCTTTGAAGATGGTCACTACTTCACAAACTCAAAAGGTCTGCATCTGAAATTTTGGACGGAAAAGTTCAGCCCTAAAAGGGAGGACAGTGTTACCTTTATGAACACCATCTCAAGATTACGATTGGTGGACATAATGACCACCAATGGTTTCCATACATGGAACAATAAAAGAGGAGGTAAGCA
>JZKD02S2386475.1:140148-165894 GCA_000966675.3 Picea glauca
ATAAATTCACTTTTAATACTAAAATGAATAAAGTGGAAAATAATGATGTGAAACCCAAATGTATTTATGAAAATGGTATGATGAAGGTTTAATGGGGCGATGAAATGTAAGGAATGGTGAAGGGAAAGGTGGATGAAAATACGACATTTCTGAGTCTCAACAGGGGTCTGATCGAATTCCTGGTGGTTGCAACATTTCTAGTATATATAGGCAGTTTTGATATTTTGTTAAGGTCGAATGGTTGAGCTAGGCTCCCTTACTATTGTAATATTTTGATGAAGAACATTGTTTCTCTGGTTATGTACTTAATTTGAGACTTCTTGATTAATCTAAGTCAGCTTCTCTTACTCCATATTGTTTGCCTCTAATACTAAGAGAGTTCATGAATGCATTATTCTCATGGATTGTTGTGACTGTATTATGATGAATTTTTTATTATAGTGTTGTTATGATTTCTTTCATTTTCCTTGAAATTTGAATCCAAGAGGATCTTGTGTTTGAGTTTTTCCTCCTTAGTTTGCTTGAAGACCTAATGCCCATAGCAGACCTCTACACCTTTCTCACCAAGGTCTTCCTTCTACTCACCTTTACTCCAAATTACTAACTGAAGTTAATCCAAGACCTCAATTGCTTGTGCATGCTAGTCTAGATTTCTGAGTTAGAACGTTATTATCATTGAGTGTTCTCCATTTGACAACCTAAAACTCATTTACATTTACTGTACAAAATGATGGGTACTGGGCTTACCTTCTATGCAATCTGAGGGTGACTTCTAGTGCTAAAAATATCTACTCAACTATTATCCCTCATATACCCCTTCATTATGCTAACCCTAGCGGGATCTTAGTTATGATCAATGACCCAACTACTCCAAAAAAACTTCATGAACCATTATACCAACATATACCACATGACATCTATTCATTTACTGTAACACCAGATTTAGATCTCCATACTAACTATGAAATTCATCCATTAGTGTTGTTCTACAAAGTTCACTAGTTTATCCTTAGTGTGCAATATTATTTCGTTTATAATTTTAACATGTTCAATATAAACTCAATAAATAAAATATAATCAAAAGGACTACAAAAATTCACACATAACCTAGATATACCATGGTTCACCCCCTCCTCGGGCTACGTCTAAAAAGATGAGTCGCTTCAACTCTTTATTAATCTTCATGCAAAATCCAGTGCCACACACTGTACATTTCTTCCTTCATTACAATTGATCTCCACAGATCATACTAGTCCTCACAAAACTGAGAACTTTTAACCAATCTCTCCACCAATATCCTAACCAACTAACATACAACCATTTCCTAGTCCTAATACATTCTACTTATACAAAAAAAATGGGACAAAGCCCTTAAAAAAACCCTATGCCTAAGAGGATTAGGTTTGTCCACTTTTCAACTGCTCTGCAATAGTTTTTGCACTTTGTATATGTTTTTCTTCAGTACTGGTTTTCCTTTGTTTCCGACGCACTCCCCGTTTTCTAGCGTTGCCTTAATTTCTTCAAAACTTCCTTGATTTTCTTCCAAAATTTTCTTATGCCAACATGCCCCCAACACTGACATCATGACTCATCCTGAGTCACTCATTGGCTCCTGCATCTTTCAGTGCTTCATAAATTTATGTTTCTTGCTAGCATTTCCCCTAATCCTAGTTTCTCTTCTCCACCATGGATTCTACCATCTTCACGGTGACTAGAGGTTTCAATATGTTCCCCCCCTCCAAGACTATCTTATCCACCCTTGATTTTGTTGTGTCGATCTCCATGACCATTTGTTCAGCCTTTTCCTATAGAGGTTCCAATTGAGCTTACCTTCCAATCTTATCTCCTAGCACTTCCTTTTGTTTTGATTGTAGACTCTTCATTTATGTAGTTGTCTTAATCGTTTCTGGTAGTGACATTGTCTTCTTTCTCTGTTTCAAGTCTACCATTTATATGTGGACCCTATCCTCCTTTCCTTGCATCTCCTACAAGATTCCATCTTCTGGTACTTGTGTTCACAGTTGGCCATGTGCTCCAACAACTCTGTAATCCTTTTTATAGCCTACACTATATTTTCCCCAAATTTTGTTACGTCTTTCTCTCGTCGTGCTCTTACTTTTGGAGGAGTAGTGGGTATTGGGTGCTCTCCTTTATTTGGATCTTGTATTTCTCCAAATCCTGAGTTGTTTTCTTCATCTTTTCTTCTGATGATACTTCCTTGTATCCTGTGTTGTCCAGGATAGTTTCAAACACTACGCCAATGTGTTTTTCTATCTCCTCTACCTTTTGTTGCACTAAATTTTTCTCCTACCCTTCCTGGCTAATTGCTTCCTTCAGTGTGATGTTTTCCTCATGCGCTATCTGTAAGTTTTTCGCATCTGACCTTGCCCTGGACTGGATTTCTCATGTGACACTGATTTGTAATTTGTACGCCTTTGTCGGGATCTTGGGAAACACCAAGTCCAATGCCTCTATCTCCTTTAGAGGCTTATGTTACGCATGCTTATCAATGTACAACATATCAAGTGTTATCATGTATTTTTTGCTCCGTTGTGCTATGATCTATATTGTGTCCCCTGGTTTTTCTATGATTTCAAAATCATATTCCTTAAACAATAACAACCATCTACATATCCTCTCCCCCAACACTGGCTTGTTAACTAGGTACTTCAAAGAAAAATTATTTGTAAACATCTTAAAATGTTGACCCAATAAATAATTTATGAACTTATGTAGGGAATATACCATGCCATACCTTCCCTTTCTGTAGTATTATAGTTCTACTCATACTCAGACAATTTTAAGATCTCTTGGCATTCATCATTCCAATGGAGCATGATGTCTTTCTTCAGTAACTTCTCCATGACCGCAGTAGTCTTTTCATAGCCCTTTATGAATTTCCTGTAGTGCCCTGTGTATCCCAATGTTGCTTTCAACTAGCGCACTGACTTTGGCGGTGGTAAATTGAGAATAGCAACAATCTTCACAGGGTCTACTGTCCAGCCTTATTTTCATATAATATGCCCAAGTAGGATGCCAAATGGTGTGCTAATGTTGGCACAGGGGCAGACCTAGGGTTCAGCTCCAAGAGTGCACCAACAAGCCCTAACTACTGGCCCTTTCAGAAACACCTACGAAGCAGATGCAGCCTCACCCGAAGAAGCTATGGGGGGGTTGCAGGACAGAGATGTCTACAACCAAGGGGATATCAAGTGGATCCAATACAAACTCAACACGACATTCATATATCACTTATCAGCTTAAATCTACTCCACACAACTATCTATCAGATCTAACACAGTAATGCAATAGCAGTATATCAAAGGGAAAAGAACATAGCATCAATCACACACTACACAAGGTATACGTGGTTCACCCTCTCTCTAGGGATATGTCCACATAATTGTGCTTTATAATATCTTAAGAAGAAGCATACAGTTCTTTTCTGCACTCTCAGCTAGCAGATCTCCTTTCTTCTTCCCTCTATCTCTCCCCTTCCTGCGCACCCAGTTGCAGGGTTGATCTTCGCACCCAGCTGAATATCTTACAATACATAAGGCTTTCATACTCAACACTTCTTTCTCACTCAATATTACTCACTTGATCACACAACGACAAATACAACAACAAAAATCATAACACCAACCCATCCCAAGTCCTTTAGACCTCTATTTATACATTACAACAGCTCACCGACATTCCTAGGCCAAAGATTAGGTGTCAAAACCCTATATACCAAAACCCTAGGTGTTTAAAACCCTAGGTCAACTCGACCCATGTTTTCAAGGCTTCACCAAACTGTCTTTCCTTCCTTCTCATGCAGTGCTCCAAAGCATCCAACGGTGGATTTTTCCTCTTGTTGAGTTGTCCACGATCCTTCTTCCTTTTTGATCTTTCATCCTCGATCTCCTCGTCCATCAACTTTCTTCCTTTTACTTCGCTCCATATTTTCTACCCTTTTTCTCACTTCTACATAGTAATAGTCACTGTATCTTCCAGGGAGTTCTCATTTTTCCTTTTATTCCTTGATCTTCACTAAATTTCATAACCAAGGGCCAACAGGCCCCCAACACTCACCTGTGACTCGTCCTGAGGCACTTCAGATCTGACCTTTCTATTTTACTTAGACTTTAGATTGCGTAGTGCAGCCTTTTCTTTCTTCTCTATGCCTCATCTCCTTCCTTGTGCAGACTGTATTTTCTGTGTCTAGTACCCAATTTCAACTGCACCTAGTACCTAGACCCTTTTCCTCATTCTTTTACTGAGAGATATGAGATAGCTCGTTGTCACAATACAATTTCAACTGGCTCCCATTCACTAATCCTTCCTTCCATTATCCATTCAAAGTCTTCAACTGCGCATCTCCTCCTTCTGTAACATAGGCAACCTCATATGGCCCGAGCCAATGCGTTCTGAACTTCCCAGGATGTTTGATGAACTTACTGTCATATACTAGTACTAGATCTCCTTGTTTAAATGCCTTCTTCTTGAAGTGCCTGTCATGATAGGCCTTCTCTCTTTCCTTCTATACTTGCTAATGGAAATCTACAATAAATATGACTTCTTCTAGTTTGACCAACTATGCAAGCCTTTCTCGAACAACACTAGTGTCATCCATATCTGTAAAGGAAACAATTCTTAGGCTTGGTACCAAATATTCCATTGGGACAATGACTTCGATACCATACACCAACTTAAAAGGGGTGTACATTGTTAGCTTCTTGCAAGTGGTTCTATAGGCCCATAGTACTATTGGTACTCTTAAATCCCAGTCATCCCTGTTCACACTACAAATCTTCATTAGTGTTGTCTCCAAGATCTTGTTGAATGCTTCCACCGTCCCATTTTCTTGTGGATGGTAAGGCGTGCTCTTCTGATGGTGGACTGTAAATTCCTCAGTCAGGGCTTCAATTGTTTTATTTATGAAATGTGTGCCTTGATCACTCATAAGGATCTTTGGGCATCCAATCCTGGGTATGATGTCATCAAATATGAAACGTGCAATTGTAGTTGCACTATAGTTCTTAACTTCTCTTGCTTCGGCCCATCTAGTCAAGTACTCTGTCGCAGTAATTATGTACCTTTCTCCTGTGTGATTTCCTGGTGGGTTTATAGGTCCCACGAATTCAATGGCCCATTTCTCAAATGATTGTAGGGTCAATTTTGGTGCTAAGGTCATTTTATCTCTTATGGACGGTTTCCCAACTCTTTGGCATACATCGCAGGCTCTGTAATAGTCTTTAGCATATCTATGTAAGGTAGGCCACCAAAGGCCAACTCTAAGAACCTTCTGCCCAGTTGCTTTCCCTATGTAGTGTCCTCCAACGATTCCTTCATGATCTTCTGTGAGGATCAATGGTCGCTCTGCCTCCAGAACACACCTCCTTAATATCTCATCAGGTCCCATCTTGTATAGTTGTCCAACTATAACTGAAAAGTCGACAACACGCACTACTAGTTGTTTCTTCTGGGGAATTGTATACTCACTAGGTTCCATTCTTGTTGAAAGGAACTAGACTATCTCTACGAAGTGGTCATCAATATTTCTAATGGCCAATAACTATGCATCCGACAGTGCATCCTCCAAACTGGTTAGCTCTTCGTCATGTTCCAACCTTGACAAGTGGTCAGGACCTTTGTTCATTCTTCCTGGTTTAACTACGATCTTGAAGTCATATTCCTGAAATATCAGAAGCCATATGCATATTCTACCCCCCAACACTGGCTTGTTGACTAGGTATTTCAGTGCGGAGTGATCAGTAAACATTTTAAAGTGTCCTCCCAACAAGTAGTGGAAAAATTTCTGCAGTGCATACACTATGGATAACCCTTCTCTTTCAGTGGTGGTGTAATTAATCTCAGCTGTGGATAGTTTCCTGCTAGAAAAAACTAACGGATGGTCAATATATGCTTCCCCAGGTTGTGATAACATTGCTCCTAAGGCAATAGAAGATGCATCGACATGCACATGAAACTCCTTGCTCCAATATGGGAAAACCAGAATAGGCACAGTAACCATTTTCTGTTTCAGTGTGTCGAAGCTCTGTTGGCACTCTTTTGTCCAACTAAATTGGCAGTCGTTCTTCAAAAGATTCTCCATGGGTTTTGTAATCTAGGCATATCATTTAATGAACTTCCTATAATATCCAATATGTCCCAGTGCAGTGCGTAGTTGTTTGACTGAAGCAGGAGGGGGTAGATCAACTATAATCGCAACTTTAGATGGATCTACCAACAATCCCTGCTTGCATACAATATGACCTAATAGCACTCCAAATGGTGAGAAGAAGATGCACTTCTTCATATTCAAGGAAATTTGACATTGCCTACATTTTTCCAACATTAGCCTTAGACATTCAATATGATTTTTCAATAAACTAAAAACAATCCAATCATCAAAATATGGTTCTAGAAATTTATGCAGAAAATCCTTGAATGCTTCGACCACCACCTTGGAAAATATGGCTGGCGAATTCTTCAATCTAAATGGCATCACTGTATACTGGTAGAATCCCCATTCTGTTGAAAATGTGGTCTTATGGCGATCTTCCTTGGTAATCTGGATCTAATGGTATCTTGAAAATCCATCTGTAAAATAATATACCTCATGGCCTCCCACATTATCTAACACTTCGTCCGTGAATGGTGTAGGGAAGGGGTCATGCAAACAGGCATCATTCATCTTCTTGAGATCTACGCAGATCCTGATCTCTCATGTCTTCTTGTCTTGCACCACCATAGCGCTAATCCATTCTGACTCTTCAATAGGTTCTATAATTCCTGCTTCCAGCATTTTGTCGAGCTCAATCTTCACTTTCTCCTTATATTTAGGGTTCAATCTGTAGGGTCTCTATTTGGTTGGTCTTGCATCTAGTTTCAAAGGGATCCTCATTTCTCCCATAGGCCCTTTAATTCCCTTCATATCAGTGAACTTGGTCAGAAACAAGTTTTGGTATTCATGAAGTAACTTTGTTATCTTGTCAATAGTAGCAACATCCCAGTAATCTCCAACATTTGCAAGATTCAGTGTCTTCTCTGTTCCAATATTAACTTTCTTGATCTTGATCGGCTATCCAATAAATGGTAGCTCAACTCCTGGTCCTTACACATAACTCTGGCCTTCTGTTTATGCAATATTCACCTTCTTAGGATCACCGTCTTCATCAACATTGATGTTGTAACAACCTTGCAATTTCTAGAGAGGCGCAGTCCATTCTTCCTCTTCTTGTTCTAAAGGGGGGCTAGAGGCCTCCTCAAATACTCTCCGTCTTACAATCTGTAATGTTTTATCTACTGAAGGATACTGACTGTCAAATAAGAAGGTGGTTATAAAGTTCTCAGTCATACCTTCCCAATTTGCAGTGATGAGGCCCAGCTCCGCTTGAAGGTACCAATTGATAGGGGTTGTGTTTAGTGTGTTAATGAACTTGTGCACCCACTTCTCTTGAGGAATGGTTCTCCAGGCTTCCTCACAACTTCATACATGGTCCTTTGGGCAACTTCGACCTGTGTACCGAACTTCACATCCTTCCACTTGTGCTGAGAACCGTGCGGTCATCAGGGTGTGACATTGTACCCATTTTGTAATGTTGTTTTTGTGTGTCCCCCACCATCTTGCTAGTGTTGCTTTCAAGGCCTCATCCATTTCCAACAATCTCTGTTGTGTTGGTACACTTGCTTCGAACTTCGACAAGAAGGTTTCTAAAGGATTCATACCATCCAAGGTGGGCAAGTTACTGACTGTTTTGTCGATCCAATGAACTTCTTTGGTTCATCTAGCACATCTCCTTGTAGATACTTCATACATTTTGTTCTGTCAGTTCTCCAGTGCTTCTTTTGAATATGATGAACATGCATTGTCACTTCGCCAACTTACATTTCCATCAACCGTAGGATTAATGTAATCTTGTTGTCTGGATGTTAATTTGTATATGTTTTCCAGTTCATGTGCATGGTCTTCTTCTCTGATAGGTTATGTGTATCGTTGACCTTCATCTGGATCTAAATGTGCAATGACCCTAAGGCCATCTCTTTCAAATGTCATATGTCTTTTCTTTAAATCAACCATAGTGGAATTATTGAAAGCCCAATCAATTCCTAACAGCAAAGGGTAAGGGTAGTTGTCATCAACTATCTCAATTACCTCAAAATCTGCAAACGTTCTTACTCCATCGATGTCCACAGGTACATGTTCCAATATTCCAAAGGGGCTTACAGCTTGTTGATTAGCCATCCTAAGTCTGATAGGGGAATATATCAACTTCGATTTTCCCATCAATGCCTAGGTTTTCTTCGTCATGACATTGACCTCCGACCCTAAGTCGAGGACCTCATAGTCTATATCATATTCTCCTATCTGAGAATGTAGGTGTAGTTCCTTATTTGTCCTTCTCTTATTGGATAGTTGATGTACTACTTTATTCAGTAAAGGATCTATCCTTCCTATATCATATTGTCTAATTAAATTCTATAGCTCTTGTACAATGCTCTCATCCTGAATCAACTTAATAGAAGTATATAAAAATTCCATGAGCTTTCTTACCTGTTTTCCTTCTTTTGGCGAAGAAGACTGATCAAATGATAGAGGCATTCCATATTCTCTTACTTCTGTCCATGTCTTTGATGAAGAACCTTGGTCTCCTTTGAAGTCTTTTCTTGCCTTCTCAAATATTTGTCTTTCTTTCTTTGCATCAAAAGTTTGGGTCTTCTTTGTAGCTTTCCTGGCTCCTGAGTCTTTTGTAGTTTTTCCTTGGGTCAGTCTGTCTTCTCCTATAACATTGCCTCCTGTAGTGATAATAACGACTCTAGGGTCTTCTCCGTGAGGTTCAACATATATCAGTTACACTTGCAGGTTCTTCTAAGGTCCTCATCTTTCCTGAAGCTTAGCTAGCAGCACAAGACAATCTTTTATAACGTGTTCGAAGGAACTGTAGTAGTTGCAAGTAGTGCAAGGGTTCTGAAAGTCCCTTGCGAGGTGTCCTTGTTGCACACATTTGTAATAGATGATCTCTCCTTGGCCTCGACCCATACCTCCTCCTCTTCCTCATCCTCTGAATCCACCGTGAGGATTGAAGTTTCCTCTCCCAGGGGAGTTATACTGTGTAGTGTTTCCTTCTTGCTATACTTTGCCATGATTTTTTTATAAATTCCTTGACCTTTCATGCATGAGGTCATAATCCCTACAATCCCTATCATCATGCCCTACGGACTTATAGAATGTGCAATACAAATTTGTGGGTGTCTAAACATATTTTTTCATGTAATAGCACTCACCAGGGCAATGTCTATTTTTGCATACCTCGCACCAAGGTAGGGTGACTTGCTTCAAAGGGATCGGAGCTCCAGAGGCCAAGTATTCATGAAATAGGGGATAGTGTTCCTTGTCATGGCCTTATGATCTACATCTAACACACCATGTGTCTTCTCTTTTATCTTTTCCCTTGTCTTTCTTCATATCTTCAACTTGTAGAGACAAACTAGTTAACTAACTCAAGATTTGACTCATACTTGAGCTGGATTCTCCCATAGGGGATGATTCTAACTTCATGGAAATCTCCAACGCCTCAGCCTACGAAGCAATCTTCTGTTGCATTAGAGGAACTTTGATGTGTGGTAAGAGGGAAACAATGAACCATTCTTTGTTCTTATCATCTGGGATCTAAAAAGTCAATCGACCTGTTAAGGTCTTGAATCTCTGATCGAATTCCCAAACGGGTTCGGCTACCTTCTTCTTGATCTCTTTTAGTCTATAATACATTGTGACTCTGACTTAGGTTTATTGAACTCTGCAATCAATGCATTCTTGATCTCATTCAGTGGCTTAAGTTGTACAAGTCCTTGGACAAGCTTCATGTACTATCTCAGTGTGCGATCCCTTAGGGTAGTACTAAACTGAGTTATTTTAACAACTTCGTTGGTGATATTCTTAATATTCCATATAGATTCACATAGGAACCAGTGTTGATTAGGATCTTTAGATCCATCTCCCCTAAAAATAGGGAGCCTCATCTCATCTGCCATAGATCTTCCTAGGGTTCCTGGCTGAGTATGTGGTGGACTACTAGTGACAGTGCTCTGAACGCTTTGGTGGCTTGGATTACTCTGATTTCTTAATGCTACTGAATCAACAGGAGGGATAATAGTACTTACTTCAGCAGTCTGTCCAGTTCCTGAAGTTTCTGTCTCTTCTCGACGAGGCTCTTCAACTTTCCCTTCCTATGGCCTAGTGGGTTTTGAATGCTCTTCATCTATCAGATCTACCTCTTCTCCACTGTAGAAACCATTGTCCCCGTAGCTCTGCTTAAACAGGTTCACAAGATGAACTTCTCTGAATGCTCTCCCACTTCACTTATTTCCAGCCTCTATGTTGTTGTCGCTGTCCAAATTCTTGAACATTAGCTTTTCCAGATCTGACCAATCTAATGTATATTTAAGATGTTCTTCTCATGCAATAGCATCTTGATCCTCAACTTCAGAAAATGTAAAAATTTTCCTCTGGGTCCCTTGAAGAAATATCTCTCAGCTTGGCTATATGACTCTACTCTGTCAATATCAAAATCGGTGATGTACCCTCCAATGGTGCTATCAAACCAGTGATCTACTGCTCTTGACATGACGTTATCAACTCTCTTGACCTTCTTGATCTGCTTCATCATCCAAACCACATGAGGTCTAGATCTGATCTCAAACCGGGTATCTTATAACCTAGATAACCACTTGTATAGCTCCTAATGGATTCCTCCAAAGAAAATCTCATGTATATCAGTAAATATATATCTTCCTAACCAATCCTCCATACTAAGATTATGGTTCTTGTTCTGGGCTTTATCGAAGTCCCTTTCTTGATCCTCTATCCACTTTTGAATTTTTGTCTTTGATGGAAACCACCTTGACATTCCCTCAAGAAGATTCATGTCTTGGAAATGGAACCATTTGTTGGCACAGGGGCAGACCCAGGGTTCAGCTCCAAGAGCGCACCAACAAGCCCTAACTACTAGCCCTTTTAGCAACACCTGCGAAGCAGATGCAGTCTCACCCGAAACAACTATGGGTGGGTTGCATGACATAGATTTCTACAACCACGGGGATATCAAGTGGATCCAATACAAACTCAACACAACATTTATATATCACTTATCAACATTATCTACTCCACACAACTATCTATCATATCTAACACAGTAATGAAATAGTAGTAGATCAAAGGGAAAATAACATAGCATCAATCGCACACTACACAAGGTATACGTGGTTCACCCTCTCTCTAGGGCTACGTCCACAGAACTTTGCTTTATAATATCTTAAGAAGAAGCATACAGTTATTTTCTGTGCTCTCAGCTAATAGATATCCTTTCTTCTTCTCTCTATCTCTCCCCTTCCTGCGCAGCCAGCTGCAGGGTTGATCTTCACACCCAACTGAAGATCTTACAATACAGAAGGATCTCGTACTCAACACTTCTTTCTCACTCAATATTACTCACTCGATCACACAATGACAAAGACAACAACAACAATCATAACACAAACCCATCACAGTTCCTTTAGACCTCTATTTATACATTACAATATCTCACCAACATCCTTAGGCCAAATCCTAGGTGTCAAAACCCTAGATACTAAAACCCTAGGTGTCTAAAACCCTAGGTCAACTTGACCCACGTTTTCATGGCTTCACCAACCTGTCTTTCCTTCCTTCTCGCATGGTGCTCCAAAGCATCCAACGGTGGCTTTTTCCACTTGATGAGTTGTCCATGATCCTTCTTCCTTGTTGATATTTCATCCTCAATCTCCTCCTCCATCGACTAGCTTCCTTTTACTTCGCTCCATATTTTCTTCTCTTTTGCTCACTTCGACCCAGTAACAGTCACTATATCTTCCATGCAGTTCGCATTTTTCCTTTTCTTCCTTAATCTTCGCTAACTTTCATAACCAAGGTCCAACATCTAAATATACATTTATTAATGTTCAATGAGATCTGACATTGTCTACATCTTTATAACATTAACCTCAGGATTTCTACATGGTCCTTCAATAAACTGAATACTTTCCAATCATCCCGATAGACCTTTAGAAGTTTATGTATAAAGTCTTTGAATGCAGTTACTACTACTCTATAAAATATTGTTGTTTCATTCTTTAAACCAAATGGAATCAATGTGTACTGATATGACCCCCACTCTGCTACAAATGTAGTTTTGTATCTATCCTCTGGAGAAATTCTAATCTAATGGTAACCTGGAAATCCATTTGTGAAAGAGTACACTTCCTGTTCTCCCACATTCTCTAAAACCTGATCTGTAAATGGAGTAGGAAAAGGATCATGAAGGCATGCATCATTTAACTTCCTCAGATCCACACATATCCTAATCCCTCCAGTGTTTTTTTCCTGGACCACCATAGGCCTAATCCGCTCTGATTCTTCCACAGGCTCTATGGTTCCTGATTCTATCATTCTGTCAATTTCTACCTTGGCCTTCTTCTTATATATGGGGTTTAGTCTATATGGTCTCTTTCTATCTGGTCTTTCCTCTGGTTTGAGGGATATCTTCATTTCCCCAAGTTCTCCTGCTACCCCTTTCATCTCTAAAAATGTGGTTGGGAATAATTCACTATACTCGTGTAGTAATTCAGTTATATTTTCCATTGTCTCATTGTCCCAATAATCTCCAATGCTAGCTATCTTGGGCTTCTCTTCGGCCCCAATATTGACCTTTTTAATCTTCATAGGTGTAGTAAACTCTTCTTATTGTAACATGGATCCTTCCAACCCTCTTTCTCCTTCCCTTTCTAATATATGTATGTCACATGGGTTTTCTTTTGCTTCTTCATCCTCTATGACCTAATAACAATACACTAATTGTTCTAGTGTTTCTTTTATGCAATATTTGTCTACTATCATTGTATCTACCCCATACTCTTCAAATATCTTCCCTTTGATCCTCTATAATTCCATATCCACCCATGGATTCTCACTTTCAAATGCAAAGGTCCTAATAAAGTCATGTTGCAATGTGTCTCAACTTGCAGTCTCTTTGCGTAGTTCCTGCTCCTTATACCAATTACTAGGATTCCTTCCAACATATGAATAAAGTAATGTGTCCATTCCTATGGTGGCACCAATATCCAGTTAGTGACACAATAATATATGTGTTGTCTTGGGTTCCCTTTTCCATCATACTTCTGTAAGAGTCTATCCTGATGACTCCTACCAAATCTTATGCGCATCAGTCTCTTACACTAATGCCAGTCCTGAATTACCTTCTTATGTACACCCCACCATCATGCAGGTGTGTCTCTCAGTGCTATATCCAACACTAATAATCTCTGACTATCCAAAATATCTAATTCAAACTCTTTTAGTAAGTTTTCTAAATTGTCCTCTTTAGTAAATGCGGCACACCTCTTCTATCCCAACCCATATTATTGCACGTGTAACTTTGGTGCACCTCCTAGTAGAGAATTCATGAAATATTTGCTACCAGTTTTCTACTCCAGTATTTGAATCTGACACGTCGTAACTAATACTCCTCCAACCAAGCACTCCATCTGTAGTTGGATTCACATAGTCTTCTTCCCGCGCAGTAGTCCTATACAACTAGTTCACATCATGCTCTAGAACTATGTTAGGCATAGGTTCAACATATCTTTCACAATCCAAGGGATCTAAAGGTGCTACTACCCAAAAGTTCCTAGCTTTGAATATCATCTTTCTACTATTTAAATTAATTATGGCCTAGTTATCAAAGGCCCAATCAATTCCCAATAGTGTTGGAAATGGTATAGACTCATCTACCATATCCATCACTTCAAAGTTTGTTGTGGTGCGCACACCATCTAGATCCAATGTTGTATTTTTCAATCTACCAATGGGAATCACTCTTTTTTGTTTTGCTAGCTTCAATTGGATATTAGAATACCCTAGTATAGGTTCTCCCATTTCTTCCCAAGTATTCTTTGGAAAAATTCTGACATATGATCCTAAGTCTAGGATAACATTTCCCATGTTAAAGTCTCCTATATTTGCATTTAATCCGAACTCTCTGCTAGTTATTTTATTTCTATGGACTTGATTAATCTTCTTTGGTTTTGTTCCTACCCCTTCCTCTATGCTATATTTCTCAAGCATACTTTTAAAAAAATCCATGGCATTCTTATCCTTAAGAAATTTAAAGCAAGACTCTAGGAAATCCTTTAAGTTGCTTACTTTCTCTGTTTTCTTTCCTTTGTAACTATGATCCAAAGACTGAGGAATATAAAAAACAGGGGTATCATACCACAACACAATTTTTATGTGGAGGCTTCATTCTCCTTCAGGAACTCCATCTTTTATTCCTTGAAAGTTTCCTTCTCCTTCTTTGCATCAAATTGTTGTTGTGGGTGACTGTTATTTTGAATCCAACACTGAGATTCCTTCTTCTGATCATGTGCAACTGCTCCTATTTTCACTCCTCCTCTAGTCACTATATTAATTTTCTTTCCGAGATCCCTTATTTCTGCATAAATCCACTGACCATTATGGTTATTTAGATTCCTCTTCTCCTGAATATTCATCATTAACTTTAGGCACTCTTTGGTCACATGATATGCTACGTGACATTATATACATGTTTCTCATGGTTGAGGACAATATCTAGCATAGTGTCCTTGCTATTGACAATTATGGAAGATAACAGGCCCTCTTCCTCTGCCCATTCCTCCTCTTCCTCTACCTCCAGATCCTTCTATGTTCCCCTGTGGATCCATATTCTGATACTATGGTGCCTGATTGTATTGTGGGGGTTGCTGAAACTGTGGAACTGCTTGAAATTGTTGTGCATTTCCAAACTATGGCACAGTCTGTCCTTCCATCAACTTAGCCTGCATTTTGTATGCATCTGAGGTTCTTTCCTTCATTAACTCTAGGGTTCTACAATTTTTGTCTTCATGTCCCACTGACTTACAAAAGTTACAGAAAGTACTCTTCGGTTTTGTCTCGTACTTTTGCATCATAGGGAAATGATAAGGATCATGCCCATGTGTCTTTCATATTTCACACCAAGGCCCTCCTATAGGAAATGGATTTGGCATCCTTACTCCTAGGTACTGCGTGAATGTTGACACTCATTCTTGTGATGTCCCTATGATTTGCACAGGTTACACCACTCTCCTTATCTTTTCTCCCTACTTTTATTCTAGTTTAATTGCACTATCAAGTTCTTCAGGTCTTCCTTCAACTCCTCTATTGTTGTATCTGTCTAATTATACTAATTCTCCTCTAACTACATTGCTTCTTGCAATGCCTCTACCTGGGTTTGAAATTTCTGTTATCTTAATGGATATTTGAAATGTGGTAACAGAGAATTTATAAACAATTGTCGGTGCTACATGTCATAAATGGGATACTTCAGTTTACCTTTCAATGTCTTGAACTTCTAATCGATGTCCCATACAGACTCTCCTAGTTTCTTTCTAACCTCAATCATCTCATTCATACACTTATCCTATGATTTTGGCCTCTAAAACTCAGTGATAAGTTCCTTCTTGATCTATGCTATTGTTCCTGGCACACCTTGTGGATTGTTTACTGTTATATTCATGTACCAATCCAGCACGCGGTTTCTGAACGTTATTGCTAGTTGCGCTACTTTTTCTTCCTCATCAGTGATTCTTTTCTCTTCAAATATTCGCTCACATACGAATAAGTTCTTCTCTGGGTGTTTTTTTCCATCCCCATGGAACTTTGGTAATATTATTGTTGGATCTACACCTTCCATTGTGGAATGTGTTGTACCTTCTCCGCACAATACTATTATCTGCATATTGTTGTTTAGACTTGAACTCCCACTAGTATTTCTACTGGTACTTCCGCTTGTACCACTGCCTACACTGTTGCTGGTAATTCCACTTGTACCCTCACTTCTATTATGATCTCCTACATTCCTTTGACTGTTAGTCAATGGTTCTCTAAACAACTATTTCTTTGTTGTTGTGTTAATCGTACATGGGGTTGTAGGTTCTACATTGATTCAGATATGGATAGGGGTACTTGCTTCCTCATTATATCTTGCTCCTATAGTATTTATTTCATATGTGGCGCACAATATTTCTTCAATGTGATCCACAACATGAATATCCTCTACCTCTTCCCCATCACTCTCTAAGCCTTCCCTCTCGGCTACTGCTCTTTTCTTCATATTGAGCTTATATTGGTAGGGTATGCCATTGCGTGTTGTTTATGCCTTCTACATAATTTCCTGGATCTCCTCTCGATCCATAATAATGGGATCTTTATCTTTATTGCACTCTCCTCTATCCATTCCCCCCTCCATCTCATACCTTCCTTAGCATTTCCCCTAACTCCCCCCATGCACGCAAGGTAGTTTAGTCATCTGATTCCATAATTAATATCCCTTTATCATGCAATAATATTTTGATTGAAGTGTACAACGACCTGATGTACCTTCCCCTTGGGCCCTTACAAAACTCCTTCTATGATACACTATAATAATTCGACGTATCTACTAAAAACTTAGTGATATACCCCACTACAATGTTGTCTAGCAAGAAACCTACTACGCGCAAGAATTTGTTATTCACCCTTTTCAACCGTGCAATATTCTCTTCTATCCACTCCACTAATCTAACTCTATTTTCTTGGATTTTTTGACGATCAAGGAGCATGCAAGATGATGTCATAAAGAGTGTCCAACTAAGAATAAATCAAATCTAAGTGTTTGGGCACACATGATAGCCTACTCCTCAATAGCTTCCCCCGCCATAGTGACATCCTTGGAAATGTGTGGTAAGAGAGATTTTATAATCCACTCCATCAAGATTTGGTCTAGAATCTGGGTATTAATCATCCTATGTCTTCATCTCCACTCATGTATGTGATGAGAAATGTAGGTGGAATTATCTTGACACAATGATTTCAAGAACTCTGTTCTTATCTCATACCAGATGGGTAATTGGTAATGCGTTAGAAACACTAGATTTCCAAGGAGCTAAAACTATTGAAGGAACCACCCTTTAATTCAATATACCATTTAGCGACACTTCCATTCAGGGATCTCTAGAAAATACGTAACCTTATACTTTCATCCAACAAGGAGTTGGATGAGAACCACAAATGATATGTCATTATGTGTGTGGAGGGGTCTTCTCTTGAATTTTCGTCGAATTTTGGCATGTTTGATGGGAGCATAACAGGTATAACCGACCATGAAGGGTCATGGGAAATGGGGTCATTCGTTAGATGTGAAAGTTCATTTGAAATAAGTCTGAATGGTTCCCCGCAAGGATAGATAAATCAATCAAGCCAACATAAATGCTCTATTTCTAATCTCATTCAAAATTACTGAGTTAGAACAGGCTAGCACTACACACAATGCAAACATCACGAACCTTCTTCTTCTTCATAAGCAATGGACTGATTCTCTAGAAATTGAGTGGGTTAGAATTTGTATTTTGGTTCTCTCTTAACGCTTGGAATCTCTCTCTCTCTCTCTCTCTCTCTCTCTTGAATCCAACAACCATGGTAATAGGAACTCTTTTCAAGAAGGATTAGTGGAGGATGAAACAATTTATTAGAATCATGATCCTATGAAAATTGAAGAACGAAACTCTCCTCATTCAAGAGAGGGGAAGGAAGTACAAGGCAATGTTCCCTCCTGAATGTTTTTGAATTTTCTTTCGAGTTATAAATATTTTGTGTCAATTTGTCAAGAAAGTCATTAGTAGAAACACCTAAAATTCTTTTTTGGAAAAAGAATTAACATATATAATTTCAATGCAATCCTTGAACTTTATTGAATACAATCACTACAAACTTTGATTCATCTTTGAATGAATACATATTTATGTTTTGATTAAAAAGACAAAAACAAAATTACAACTAAAATACCCAATTATTATAAACTACAAAACTCCTTCAACGAAGCACTAAAATATATATGGAACCAAATACTATACTACTCATGAAATGCAATGCAAAATAGGATGGCATTCATATTTTATTCTTTACTCTAAATTCTATAGTAACTTATTAATTTGTTTTGATCATTATCACTAGATATTCCACGGAAAAGAAACACAAATGGATAAATGGCCACAAACAAAATAACTTTAATTTCTTATGCTTCGTCTCTCCCTTTTCCCTTCATCATTCATTTCTATGGCCTTTGGGGATTTTCCTCTTCTTCCTCCTTGTGGAAAACAATTCATTTTTTTAATATATGAAAAAAAATTATATACATTATGAAATTATGATGTATGTGAATATTTTGATAATAACAATTTATAGTTTATAAATTAATGTTTTATAAATTAATTTTAATAATAAAATGATTTTATTTATAAAATTAATTTTTATAAACCATGTTATATTATTTTGATTCCATTTACATCAATATTAATATCAGAATTATTTTCTTCTAAAATAAATTGAAGGTGAAATTTTTTATAATAATCTTAGTGGCGAAATACCAAAAGCCTCCAAATAATTGTCGTTTTAACTTTCATGGATATGTGGATGAATAATCTCATGGATAAAATCCCTCCCAAGCTCTTTGATTCTCCCACGTTATAATAAATGAATGCCATTTCACATAATCCTCTTTAGAGTGGCCTTTTGCCCAACCTCTAGTATGGGCAAGTATTTGTTTGTGTCGTAGTAAGAACCCTTTCACCAGTTGTGATTCACTTCATAGTGTCGAATTGCAATCAAATACCTTTTTCGAAAGTAATTGGCATGATATAATCCATGGCCAAAAGTTGGAAAATCTCAAACTAGGGCATAATGACATAGCCAAGCTGATTCCCACATAGTTTACATGCATTACCAACATCAAATGCATTGATGTATCCCACACCACCCTCACGGGTCGAATTATTGTAGAGGTAAATGTTTTTCAATGTTTCATATAATGATTTATCTACCCTAATGCCTTCCGAGGCTTGTTATTCGACACATTTGTGCTAAGTAGAGGCATGATAAGATCTTGTCTAAATCTAATTTATGGTGCTCATGAAGGTTACTCTTATGAAAAAATAGATTATATTAAACTTTTACTTTTACTCATTTACCTTACCTAATCATAAGAGATAATGTAACGTTTGATGTTAAGTGAAGATAATATTTCACTTTACTTAATCATAATAGATAATGTAACGTTTGATGTTAAGTGAAGATAATATTTCACTTTACCTAATCATAATAGATAATGTAACGTTTGATGTTAAGTGAAGATAATATTCCACACGGATGTGAAGACCATATAAATTTGGAACGACACATAAATGTCAACGTGTTACAACTAACCACAAACCTGTATCGACCCTTCAACTTGTTTAGATGGAATATATGATAGAAAACTTAGAAGGCAAGTGGAATTCATAGTGATCAATCAAAGGGAATAGAAGCATCCATTGGTAGATGTAGTATTTAATGTCAATTGTTGGTGGTGCCTAATGGTTTTTACATATTTTCCACTTCATGGACTATTTAAATCATTTTGTTAAGTCACATAAGAGGGATGTTAGGGGTTGTGGTGGTGCTATAGATGTGAAGGGTCTAAATTTTATCCCACTGAACTTGGACTGAGTTTTTCATGTGTTCCCATGAACAAAGAGGTTACTACAATTTATATTAGATACTCGGTTCATTTTACACAATGAAATGCTTTTGTCTATACAAATTGAATGGAAAAAACTAATTTCCCTTTTGGGATTCTTTCTCATCATTTCAAGAACAAGTATCCAAGAGGAAACCTTTGATAGTCATATCCTAGAGGAGGCAATATACGTTCCTAAACGAGGAAAATATCTATCCTTGAGTACTTACTAGTAATGTCAAGAATGGTAATGGAGACGACTTATTGGACAAGAAGAGCATTATTCATTTGGAGTGTGCAACCACCTCTTTCCCAACCATTGTCCCTATACATTTTAGGGAAACCACCTCTTGCCCCACACTTGTTCTTATACATAATACCTTCAGATCGACTTTTGCAACTTTAAATGAACTTCTGCAACCGCGCACCGACGATTGGCCTGAACTTTAGCCTTTAATCAAAATGGATAGCGTGGGAACATAGACAATGGTGAAGTGGCTATGAATGGTTCTGCAGAAAGATTGGAAAAGAGATGAGAACTTGGGAGTATGATCGGAAATGATAATTAGAAAACGACAATAACATCAGATCTTTTCTTCTGGAATGGACAGAAGACCCAGATGCAATCTCGATGACAAGTTCTCCTTACATTCGAGGCCGTGTAAAAACATCTATTTAAAATTACTAGAGTTTTAGGGTGCAATTTCAGGGCTCAACAAGATTGGGAGCTGAAGAAAATAACTCAAAGAAGTTTACACAACCCGTACAGAACTGAAAACACATTTCATTCGTACCGACTAGTTCACCGAGTCGACAATGTTCAGGGTATTGAACATTATTTGTGGTTGAAGTTGTAACTCGGAGTAAGTTAACCAGTTTTTTTTTTTGAGTTTGAGTTCGAGTTTCACTTTTCAGGTAAAAAATGGGTTTGAATTCAATCAAATTTTCAGGAGTAGTCTAAATTTTGTATGGATCAATGTTCCATGCATTTCAGAATCTTTGAGATTATGTTTGATTAAATTCCAGATGCTCATAAAATCTATCAAAGTTCTGGATTTACCAGAAATATAAAAACGTTCTGGATTTACCAGAAATATAAAAACAGTACCTGAAAAAAAAAAAATTAAAAAAATTACTCCAGTCCTATTGTAAATTGCGTCGCATTTTTATATTCAAACTAGTTTTAAATCATTTCTAGAGCCATATTCTTTTTGGTGTGGCTTCGCCATGTAATCGAAAGACTGCGTAGTACCATATATAGAGAGATCCAGACCAACAAGTTGTTTGGACTGGTATTTTCGTATTTGGAATGAGATATATTTGTCTGTCCACTCAACGGAACGAGTGTCATTTTGCTAATATTTTCCTTTGTATCCCAAAATAATGGAATTCTATATTGCATAATAGTAGAACAAAGCCTTATATGTGTTGCAGGTGACCTTAAAATAAGTAGGAGTAAGAAATGGCTACATGTGTTGCTCCTTAAAATGAAAAAGATAAAGATAAATCTACATATATATAATTTTGGTTTAAGAGGGCTAAGGTACATGGCTAATATATGATATTTCATATATCCGCTTCCGCACGGAATAAGGCTGGTCTCTCTGACTCGGAGCTGCTACCCTTCATGGGGTTTTTCCTTACACTTTCTTGGATCTAGAACAGGGATTTAAATACTTGGGTTTTTTTATAAAATCTGGTTTCTAAGGCAGCGAAGATTGGGGTTGGTTGATCAAGAAAGTGTTAAGATTATGCTTACTTAGTTTGGTTTGGGTTTGTTGAGGAAGTTGATAGATTCTCTCAACCTCTCCCTCTAAAAATGGAATTAGTTGAATCTGAGTCCAACTATATATACGTATGTAATCTCTATGTATTGGTGTGCAATAATACAATCTATTTTCTGTGTGAACTTAATTCTTCCTATTCTAATTTGGTATCAGAGCTAAGGGATCGTTGATGGCTGACTGAACGAGGCCGCGCTGCATAGAGGCGATCGCTGCATGTGAGAAGAATTTTAAGCACAAATATCGTAGAGGACGCCCGACGACACCAATTGAGAAAGAGATCCATCAAATTGTAATTTGTTGTATAATTTTTGAGCGGTTTGTTGTGTATTGAGGTGCGTGAATCTAGGATTATGTTTGGCAGCCATCAACGCTGCTGCATTACGTTGTTGTGTGCATAGAAGAAGGAGCTACTCTCTATTTGTTTGTTGAAACCGTTGTGAAATGTTTATCGATGAAATTGCCCTTGGAATTGTTGTGCCAATCGCTGTTGTAGTTTGTAGAAATGAGGAGTTGTGAATTGTTGTTGTCATATACATGCTAGAGCCATCACTGTAATTGAGGTGAATTGATCGTTGTGTAGAGGTATTCATTTCCTGATTAAAGTTTCTTGTTAATATGGAGAATATTACATTGGAAAAATTTAATGGTTTTAACTTTCATACTTGGAAAGTAAAAATACAACTTCAAATGATGCATAGGAATTTATGGGGAATAGTAAAAGGTACAAAGAAGTCACCTACAGATCCCAGACAATTAATTGAATGGGAGAAAAAAGATGATAGAGCCAAGTCCATTCTTGGATTGTCTCTTGCAGATTCCCAACTACATCTAATAGATTTGGAAAAATCTTCTGCAAAAATGTGGGCACAATTGAGTACAATATTTGGGGAAAACGCTGTAAATGCCAAGTTTTCATTAAAATTACAGCTATTCAAATTAAAAATGCATGATGAAGTATCATTGTCTTCTCACATAAATGATCTAAAGTCTTTGTTAGCGCAATTGGCAGAGATTGACTCCGACTCTAAAGTTGATGAAGATGATGCAAAAGCAATCTTGCTGAATAGTTTGTCTCAAAAATATGACAATGCTATTTTTACTTTAACTCAAATGCTCTCTCGAACTCTGGAAGACATGATTTCAACACTCTTAGCAGAAGAAAAGAGGATGAAGGAAGGTGAAGTGGAAGTCAGTTCACATTCTGAAATTGCACTATACTCCAAAGGAAAAACAAAAAAAAATATTGAATGCTTCTATTGTCGAAGACGTGGACATATAGTACTGAATTGCAAAACATGTGCTAATGATCTTCTAAATGGCAAACTGAAAGAGTCAGCTAACATAGCTGAGGACTCACTAGATGCTATGCATGAATACTCATCCAGTGATGATGAACCTCTCAAAATTTTCTAGAATACAATTATTGTTTATGTATGTTAGATATATATTATGTGAAATTTGTTGTGTGAAAAGAATCAAATAATGCAGAACCAAATATGTAACAAAGTGATATTATTCAAGCATGTAGTTCTTGAGTTCTTTGGTGCCAGAAGAACATGTTACTAGCTTAAATATGTCTATGAGTCTGTTAAAACTAAAGATTATTGTTGTACTTCGGTGCTTCAGAGTCAATAGTTACAGGTTACCTTTACCTTGTAAGTTTGTAAGTGTGTAGAAAGGTCAGTTGTTTAATTGATTGCTGAAAACGTTTCGTACTTAGATCAATGTCCTATATAATTGTTGAAATCTTCTCTTCGGGGGAATTTCACAGATGGAAGTGTATCAATAAAATGGTTTAGTATCGAGACTGTCCTTCGGGAGGTCGAGAAGTGTCGGTTTCACAAAGAGTGTCAAAGATGGTCAGAAGTGTTTGACTTTAAATGCGTCAGTGGGAAGCTCGAATGTGTGGAGAAGAAAGAGCGGAAACCGGGTGATTGCAGAGTGAGTTTAAAGAGCCAAGGAAGACCAGATCAGACAAAGAGACGAAAGTTCAAAGTGTTGTAATTCTTTTGTAATTGTGATTAAGTATTATTATAATTTGTAAAGTAAGCATTAAGGGATGGTGTTAAGATTATGCTTACTTAGTTTGGTTTGGGTTTGTTGAGGAAGTTGAGAGATTCTCTCAACCTCTCCCTCTAAAAATGAAATTAGTTGGATCTGAGTCCAACTATATATACGTATGTAATCTCTATGTATTGGTGTGCAATAATACAATCTATTTTCTGTGTGAGCTTAATTCTTCCGATTCTAATTGAAATTTGAAAAAAGGATTAGTAATTGGTGCTACAGGTGGCTCTTCATTGGAGGGTGTTTTACTCTATTAAAGAAGGTTTTGGAAAGTCAACCAATTTATTGGTTATCACTTGCAGTTATTCCTGTTTCTGTTCTAAACATACTGAGAAAACTAATGTTTAATTTTCTTTGGAAAAGTAACAATGAGTCCTATCAGATACACCTTTGTAATTGACAACAAATAGCACTACCAAAATCTTTCGAAAGCTGGGGTATCAAGAATATTTATGATTTTAGCAAATCTTTGGCTGCTAATACTTTCTGGAGAGTATTAAATGGGAATGGTATATGGCATAGGGTCCTCCGAGGAAAATATTTAAAGAACGGATCAGTGGATACCTGGCTCAGATCGACCACTTTCTAGGCTTCTAGAGCTTCACGAATCTGGAGTGGTATGATTAAAATTATCCATCTTATTACACATGGTTTGTATTGGAATCCGGGTAATGGTAAAAACATTGCTTTAGGAAAGGATTGCATACTAGGGATGGGGGATTCTTCTTTCTTCTCGAGAGAATTGCAAATTGTACTTGATAATTGGAACATTAAGACTCTTGATCAAGTTTTTATTATCTCAAAAAATCAAGCTCCGGAAACGAACTGGAAGAACAACAACGATCTCGGCCTTACTGGAATTGCAGGTATGGAATGGGATCATTATAGATCAAACCTTATAAAATCAGGGGCTTTCTTAAGTGCAGAAAATGATAAGCTTATGTGGTCCGGTGGTGACGAATCAGGCCTACCAACAGTAAAAAAAAATTATTTGAACATCATAAAAACTAAAAATCTATCTGGAGGAGATCTATCTGGCAATGGAAGATGCCTCTTAAAATAAAAGTTTTTATTTGGCTTGAGTTAGAAGGGAAAATTCTAACTTGGGACTCCCTTCAAAAAGGGGGCTGGGAAGGTCCGAGTCGTTGTCCTTTGTGCAAGTCTGATACAAAAACCATATGACATATTTTCATTCACTGTATTTTTGCCAAAACTTATTGGGTGCACATGATTAAATATATGAAGCTAATGGACTGTTGGAAGGGAAATTCGTTGTCGGAATGTTTGAAAAATTGGCATGAGGAGATGTCGACTCCATCACAGACCTCTGCACTCTTTTGCTGGAACATCTGGAATGAGCGCAATAAAGCTATCTTTGAAGACCATAAACCTTCTTCTCTGGCGATTGTACACAAAACTAAATCACAAATAGGGTTTACTGCATATGCACAGAAAGACATACTTCCTAGGGCTTGTATGATTACACATGAAAACATAGTTGTACTAGCAAGGTTTGATGGTGCAGCTAAGATGGATGGAAGTCAATGCGGAGCAGGTGGGGTTATAAGAACTTTGGATACAACAGTTATAAAGTGGACACTAAATGGTGGCAGAGGTACAAATACAAAAATAGAGCTTCTTGGGGCTTGGGAAACTATGTTTCTTGCACATTTTTTTAGATATTATTGGGATTCACATTATGGGGGACTCAAAAGTTATCATCGACTGGCTTCTCAATAAAGGAAAACTTCAGGTCCCAGCTCTGGAAGGTTGGAAAAAGAGAACCAAAAATCCGTCAAAGAATTTAGATCCTTAAATTTTCAGCATATCTATAGGATCTTTAATGTCGAAGAGGACAGCCTTTCCAAGAAGGATCTAGAAGAGAAGGAGGACTATTTGTTCTACCATCTATAGATAGATGGAGTGGAAGGTCCTAGAAGATAGATTAGAGTCCATTAGTTTTTTCCTATTTTCATTAATACAGTTGTGGTGGCATAAAACAATTTTTTTTGGTCATGTTATGGATTAGTAATTACTTCTAGTCGGAAAACTAGAAAAGTCTAGATTATTTTTGCTATGTGGTCTACCTTTTGCATAGTGCAGAGGACGAATTCTGAACACTTATATTTTACTTTTTTTGCAAGTCTATGATGACTCACTTGATATGACAACTTTTGTGATGAAATCTCTCTGTGGAGATTAGAGATGTAAAAAAATTATATTGATAATATAATTGAGCAATTTTTTCCTGGAAAAAAGTTAATTATTAATTTTATTCCTATTCTTCATTTGGCATCAATAAT